>PVKE010019360.1:0-19258 GCA_004027555.1 Craseonycteris thonglongyai | reverse complement strand
CTGGAGGCCAAACCGGGGGACTCCCACATGGAAAGCTCATCTGGGCAAGAACCAAACTGGGGGCCTCCCACATGGGAAGTACACCCGAGTTCAGCATATGGGTCTGCATGGGCCAGGACCGGGGTTCAATCCTCAGTCTCTGGGACTGCAAAGCGACCCGCTGAGCCATCCCTGCTTCCCTTCATGGGATATTTCCAATTTTATTTACTCATTTACTGTTATTGAAAACCTTGTAAGTATATTTATTTATTCCTGTCCTCCAATTTGTGATCCTTATTAATATTCAAAGTTTTATGCCACATGGTATGATTTTTGGTTCACTAGATTTGGCAATAGTAGGACCTGAAACATTTTTGTTTTGGAAAATCTGAGCTACAAAACATGTCACTAATTACTGTATCCTTGAAGTACAACAAAATTTTCTCCCATGAACTTTTGCAATCAGACTCAGTGGTCAGGGAAAAATAAATTGACCTCAAAGTAGATTAAGAGGCTATTTGTACAAAACAAACAAACAAACAAACAAAAATAGTCAAGAATATGGTTCTTTTTAATATCTTTCATGAACTTTTAATATTCTAATTTGCTTTTCAGCTATTGGATTCATTTATTATTTCAATTTGCTTCTGGTTACAGGTTTCATTTAAATTTAGCAAATAGGGACCCCCTCTAACATGTCGGTAGTTAAGTCTTTCTTCAGTAAATGTGGTCAAAAATGACAACTTGTATATAGAGTTCTGTCCGGACTGGAATTCTAGTAGAGTTGTCACCTGGTTTAACCTAAAATACATAAATGATATTGTTAATCAGTTCAGTCCCATCCATGAAAATAATTGGCATTAAATAAAGCTTCTTTTTTGTTTCAATATTATAACAAACAGATCTCAAAAGGCTGTGGCTATTTGACATTTTCATGTCCCTTTCCAAATTATTTTTCTCAAGAGTGGTGATAATTTCAATCAGGAGATTTGAGGACCTGGGTTGTGACACTACTGAAAATATCTAGGGTCAAAGCAGTGTCCAGGGCTCACACTTGTGTAGACTCTGCTGAACACTCTGGGTCACTAACTGCAAAATTCCCAGTGAAGGGCTTTGAAAACACATGTGATAACAGGTTAACAAATCAGAAAGAATCCTATCTTGCCTTCAAGTTCGCTAAGTAAAAATGTCTCGAGTTTGTCACTAATTCGGACTAGTGAAAGTAACCTGTTCATGGTAGGTTTCATGAAAAGCTTATCACTTGAAAACTATTGATATGCTTTATTCCCCTTCAAATTATAATAATTTAAAAAAATATTTGTTCCTTTACTTTTACTCAGGATAGTACATCATACCCATAGGCTCCTAGGGAGCTCCTGTGGAAGATTGCAAAATAGTCATTGGGCCTTTCCTATATTTGATGTGCAAACGAATAAAGTTACTTGCTCTCTCTTTTTCTCTTATATGAAGAGATAAAAAAAATTAGAACTGGTAGTAGAGAGAAGCGTGGGTATTGTCTTTTCCCCACAGTACTTAATTTCTTGTGCTAGCCAAGAATGAATATATTGTATTATATATTTTTTATTAAACAGAGCAAGCAAAATTGTAAAGACTTTGAAATGGGTGAAACAAACAGAGTGGGTATCCTGAATGGCTCTTCCAAGTTTTTCCTGTTTTCCATGGTTTTTGTACTATTTCACAACTCTTTTTTTTTTGAAGATTTATTTCTATTGTTTTTGACAGAGTGAGAGAGATACAGAGACAGAGAGAAGGGGGAGGGCCCAGAACAGTCTTCATAGTTGCACATCATTGGTCTTTCCACACAGTTTCATTCCACAGGTGGGCACGGGGCTGCACAAGGCAGGAACCAGACCGGGGTCTCACCCTGGTGAGAACTGAACTGGGGGCACTCCCCAGTTCAACATATGGGTCCACACTGGCTGTGACCGGGATTCGATCTTCGGTCCCCAGGGCTGCAAAGTGAGTTCTTAACCCACTGAGCCATCCTGGCTTCCCCTCACAACTCTTTAAGTTGTAGAAAATTGATAAGGCAAAATATTCTTGTCTACGGAGATGCAAATTAATTATGCTCACTAGAATGCAATTATTTATTGCCCCATATTGGGACCTGCTTTGCAAATTAATTTTATTTTTTCTTATTTCCCAGATATGTTATGCTCTTTGAATTCTCCTATAAACTGTGTGTAATATCTTAGTGGTTCCCTCTATAATTAATAAATTAAGTAAAATCTTTGGCACATTCATTTTTATATCTGTGTAAGAGTTGTACATAGTTTATATCAAGCTTGCTCAATCTGTGGCCTACAGGCTACATGGGGCCTAGGATATCTGTGACTGCTGCTCAATAGAAATTCGTAAACTTCTTTAAAACATTATGAGATTTTTTTTAGCTCATCATCTGTCCTTAGTGTTAGCGCATTTTATGAGTGACCCAAGACATGCATAAACTTAGGTCCACACGGGCTGTGACCGGGATTTGATCCTCGGTCCCCAGGGCTGCAAAGTGACAATTCTTCTTTCAGTGTTGTCCAGGGAAGGCAGAATATTGGGGACCTCTGATTTATATCCTATTTTAGAAAAACTGTCTTGTAAACATTTTGGAAGTTCACCTGTGATGCCCACTGGATTCGCCTGATGGCTGAGGAGCTTGTATTCCTGGAGGAGTGTTGTACCTCATGGGCAATTCTACCAGGTACTTCTTTCATGTCCAAGAGGTAAATTTCCAGGGTCAACAGAAGGTTAGCTTTGTGGATCTCCTGTTTGTTTGTTTTTTTTAACATATTTTCCATTTTACTGTTTTTATGTTTTGTTTTTGTTTCGGGGACTTGTACAACCAATGAATTATTCCCCATTGGTGACAGCAATGATCCAGAATTTGGTTTTATGACTTAACCTTTGTGATCTCTGTAAATGAATGAATAGATTATAGAGATTTATGTATTCTGCCTTGGGTGAGTGACAACAGAGAATATAATTTTGTTAGTATTCTCTAAACAAAAAGAAGAGAATACTAACAAAATTATATTCTCTTCTTTTTGTTTATTTATGCACTTGTCTGTGTGAGCTTAGATTAAGAATCTGGTCCCTAGGAAAGAGAACAACTCTTTGATATATGGAGTATTAATATTTTTATGCTTATTATTGACCTGTGGATAAAGTTTAGATCTGAAGCTATAAACTATCTATATGACTCGTGTGTGTGTGTGTGTGTGTGTGTGTGTGTGCGCGCGCGCACGCGTGCATGTACTGTATAGTCACTGCTCAGGTATTTTTTTCTTTTGTTCTCAGAACCCTTGTAAAATCTTGGGATTTACCACGGGCACCAAAGAAATTTTATGCACGGTATAACTATCAATATGATAGCCAAAGGTTTTCTACCTTTTACGAGGGAGATCCCCAAAACACTGGAATTATCTTCTGAAAGGTGGGCCCCTTGTAGCACAGCCTTTCCCTGCTAGGTGAATATTCTAGGAACCCATCTGTCATGTACGTACCAGCTGGTGGTATGACAGTCTGTGTTCAGCTTCAGTGAATTTTTTTTGGAGATTCTTTCAATGTGTCTGCCCATGTCATGATGGGTGACTTACATGGACAACAGTTGGCATGACCATGTACCTGCCTGTACTGAGCTCAGTGAGCATTCTGCAGTTTTTGACCCCATACAGCATGACCCCATGCCCCACCCTCGCTATTCACTAGATCTCACCCAAGTGACTTTTTTGTTTGTTTGTTTCCCTGGATGAAACAAGTCCTCAAAGGGAAATGTTTTGCTGATATGGAAGAGATGAGACAAAAATGGCAGAAGCACTAAAAGGCATCAAAATCAATGAATTCAAAAACTGTTTTGAGCAATGGAAAAAAATTTCTTTATAGCTGTATTGTATCAAATGGCAAGTACTTTGAAGGTGTCTGCAGTTTAAATATGTAATAATAAATACATAATTTTCATAAATAAATTTCATTTTTGGGGGTGCCCCACTCATACATATATAGAAGAATACTTGAAATTTAATGAGAAAAAACTCCCATTACAACTCATAGAAAAGTGTGTAGAGGGCAAAAATATTTACAGAAGAAATACAATATACTAACACATACATGAAAGAAGGTTTCATTTCTAACAATAGTTAAAAATGCAAATTAAAATGACCTTAAATAAATTTGGACTATAAAAACGAACATTTGAAAAGTACAAAAAATAAATAGGGTGTGGCAATGGGCTGTCTTCTTTTAGGTGCACGTAATTGTAAATTAACATGACGCAACTGCAAAATGATTCGATAATATCTTTCTAAACTTAACAAAGTATACAACTTTTGGCTAAGCAATTTCTATTTTAGGAATCCATCTTAAAGACAAAAAGAAAACAAATTAAAAAAAACAAAAACTTGGTTATAGAAAGTTTATTTAAACTTTGAGAGAGAAATAGAAACCAACCTAGATGCCCATCAATGGGATATTCCTACCTAAAGCCTATACTATCACGACTTCACTGAATAGAATATTATTTACATTTTTATATAGCTAATTTTTTTTCACTTAATAGTGTATCCTAAATATTTATTCATACTAAGACATCAATTTCAGCAAAATATTGCTTGAGCTGATTTTTAAAACTGCTGCATACTATTTCACTGAGTTGATGTATTAGATATAATTTGTTTAACCATTGTCCAGTCATGTACATAGGAGTATGGCTGAATTACAGTTTTTAACTCTTGCAGTGAAAAAATCATATCCTCCTAGAACTTTTATTGTTTCTAAGTTGATACACCATCAGGAAGCAATATTCATTCACTGGTACATTCAGTGATACAATATTCAGTGGTACAATACATACGTTCCCTCATTGAATCTTTACAACACTCTTGTAAAATGGGTATTTTTTTATATTTTACAGATAAATAAACAAGGTAGAGAAGTGATCAAAGGAGTTAAGTAATTTTCCCAATCACAAAGCTCATAAGATCACTTTAACTCCAACTCGTTTTACCAATTGTCTCTCTTCAACAGCTATTCAACAGTTATTCCATGCCAGAGTGCTGGTGGCTATTCCTGACCCTTGGCTATAATACTATCCTGACTTCTTCCAGCCCCTTTCAACTGCCCTCAGGTATTCTGGGGAGTCCTTAGGTCTTTAGTTCTCAAATGGGATTCATTAAGAGACGTAAGCAGTTTTTTGAATATCCTAAAGCATTATTATACTACTCTGTATATGGCCAAGTGTGCATTTCCTATTTTGAGCAAGTCCATCAGACTTCTCAGATTTTTAAAGTAAGTTGTATTTCCCAAAAGGTTATGATCCTAGCCTTTGGAGCACCCTCAAGCCCTTGAGAGGTAGTTTTCTGGGCTACCAAGTTGGGCCTGCCGTTTGTTTGTTTTGTTTTGTTGTGTTTTTGACTCTAGCTGCAGTTACTTGAGGCAAAATATATCACTAAGGCCACCAATGTTTATGTTGAAGCTATCTCAGTCAGCAGTAACAACCTAGACATTGTCAACATGCTATTTTCCTCTTTTGCCCATGCCTTGCTCACTGTTCATACTATTGTGTTCTATATTCCGCTATATAGCAACATTCCGTGCTTTGGGATTTCAATGCCTCAGAAATTGTAAGCATTTGCTGGGGGTAGTGAATGGTTATGAAAGATTCATGGGAGGTGACTACTTGTTCATCTGTTGAGACCAAGGAAAAGTCATGCTCTTTGAATTAGAAATAATCCCTTGCAGTGACTCCATGCCTGACTCATGTGTTTTTAAGTGCCTGCTGCTTTGTCATTAGTTATCAGGTCTTTGAAATCATGGAGGAAACAATTATTTTGCTTAAAAAAATCCTTATTTTTTACATTCTAATAACATTTTGATGTTATTAACATTTGTTAATATTATATAAATTTCAAGTACACAACTTGATAATACAACACCTCTATAGTCTATTGGAATACTAACCTTCCATTGTCTCCCATACTCCTTGCCCTGATTTGTGACAAAAAAAAAATTTCTTGAAAAAGTGAGTGTGAATTGCAGCTAGGCTCTTTGTCTCAAATTCCTCCATCCTCATTTTCCTAGGCCTGTTGGTCCCTTTTACCATTGGCATAATGTTTGATTAGGTTGCACTTCTAACTACAAACTTAAAGAGTAATTTTTTTTTTTTTGGCTGTAAATATATTATTGGGATATGTACTTTTCTTTTTGTGGCAGTTATTCAACTTGGATGGGGAAAGGTTATCATTTATACTTTTATTACTGAATATTGATGTAAATATAATTCAAAATTATATTTTTATTTTTTTCTTCCCTCCAGCTCACCTTTCCTGTGCTATAGATCCATATATGAGTTTCAACATTGGTCATGTAACAATGTGCTTATCTCAAGGGGTTGTTCCATACTACTGCATATAAAATTAAAATCAGTTTTCCAGGTCAAGAGGAAGGCATAGCATTTAAGTTTTAGGAGTTTTAATTCATAAAAGCCAAGGCCTGTTATGTAATTTTTAATGTATGCCTTAAGGCCATTGATTTTAGCAGCAGTTAGTTGAGTAAATACTTAATTTATATGTGGTAGACTTTAGGTTCAGGCATCCCAGGTGATTGCCCAGGGGAGAAAATGTTTAAAAGCTTCTTAGTATGTGGGTAGTTTAGGGCTCTAATCAACCAAATATTCAGTAATTTGGGCAGCAAAACCAGAAAGTTGGCAAGGCCTCAGCCTCACTTAATAACTGTGACTGTGCCACAGTAAAAAAGAAACGTTTACAAGAGGCCTCTGAGGAAAACCCAGGAGCCAAAACAGCCGGTCAGTGTCCACGGCCCCATTACTTCGAGTGTGTGTGGCGTTTCAGGGAACACGGCTGGAGACTTGGAAGAAGCCATAGCCTTACTTCTTGCTTACACTTACTCTTTTCGGTGTGAGTTGTTTCTTTCTTTTAAAATATCTAATAGGAAATATACCTGGGCCCCATAAAAAGACAGACTGTAAAATTGAGGACCTTCACTGGAAGGGTGGAGCTTTCAGAGATTAAATTGGAAGCGTCTGCAGAAAGGAGGTAGGAATGTTATGGGCCTCCATTTTGAGAAGAGCAATTCCAAGGCTATGACAGGCTCTGTCTGATATCAATGTCTGCGTGGTGAGGGAAATTAAGACCAGTCAGTGGCCTGGGAGGCAGCATTAAGGGGGAAATGAACACCCTTCCTCCTAATAGCAGCAAGTGATCAGATGGCTGGGGCTGCTTGGGAGAGGACAGACCAGAGGAGAGAGGAGCTGTGGGAAGGTACTTCCTCTAAATTAAACAAAAAGACTCAAAAACATGTTTGTTGGTATAAGTTATTTTTCATTTTAAACCTTGCACACTTTGATATTCTTTTGCTCATAGAAAAAGAAAATAAAGTTTGGAAGATTTTGTGTGTGTGTGTGTGTCTGTATAACATATGACTACACATTTATTTTTTAAAATAGTAAAAATAATTGCTTTTTTTCACTCACCCATGGACCTAACTCAATGCCATTGCTGTGGACACCCAGGGTCAGCACTCCAAAGTTCAGCAATGAACCCCCAGGGTTAATTCACCTACTCCGGTAATTTTTAGCTAAAAATAGTGTAGTTCTACATATGTTTCTAGTGCCTAAGATCCTAAAATATTTTAAAGTTAACCTCAGAAGTTTCCAGGATTATTTTTGGCCCTACTATTCATTTCTCTAGCAAATATTTAATAGTCAATTTATTCATTCCACACATGTTTATTGAACACCTACCATATGCCAGTGTTGGAGATGCAATGGTAAAATGACCTGACAGGGTTTCTGACCCACATTTTGGTTTATGTTTTACAAGTCTCTGTCACATGTATTGTGTGATTTGGGCCTCTGGACAAACCTAGCTGACGAACTGATTCCTGATGAGACAGTGACAGCAAGAATGGGTATCACCAGCCCCATTCTACAATGATCCAAATAAGTGAGAAAAAATAGCAGCAATTTAGCAGTGGAAGCATCTAGTATAGTTGGTTACCTTACCGTAGAAGTTATCCAGAAGACATTGCTATGTGACCTGTACTTTCTAGTCTTTCAGAAATGGTTTATGCATTTTCACAGTTACAAATTTTGGTTCTAAGTTGTGACACAAATGGTACAGACTCCCCCTGAACTATGCAGAATGGCAAAAACTCTTTTGATTTGGCTTCTGCAATTGTAGTTCAATTTTCTCTGCAAACATCTCTGCCATTACGCTTCCTACAGCACCTGGGTTTCAACCATGGTTACCCGTTAGAGTCATGTGGGGAGCTTTAGGAAAGTACAGCTGCCCACACCTTTCACCCAGATCGATACAACCTGAATCTTCGGGGGTGAGGCCAGGCTTTCTATATTCTAAAGCTTCCTGGGTGATTGTGATGTCAAGCTTGTGCCAAGGACCACTTTCTAGCCCAAAGGAGGTCCTCTCCTTTTCCATGTGGCCCTCTGCTCTGTGCTTTCATTGCACATGATGTTCCTTCCTAAATACCCTTTCTGTTCCAATCCCGCGTACTACTCCCCATACCCACTCGTCACAATTCAGTTCAGATGCGAATTCCTCCATTAGCTCAGTTTTAAATGCGTTAGGTCAAAAGTAAATTCTGTCACATTTGAATTCTTGTTTTTTGTCTTTTTTTAAGATTTATTTTTATTGTTTTTTGACAGAGAGAAAAGACAGAGAGAGAGAGAGAGAAGGGGGAGGGCCCAGAACAGTCTCCATAATTGACAGCATTAGTTTTCCATATAGTTTCACTCCACAGGTGGGCGCGGGGCTGCGCAGGGCAGGAACTGGGCCAGGAACCTCCCACATAGGCCCTGGCAAGAACTGAACTGGGGGCACACCCCAGTTCAGCATGTGGGTCCGCCTGGGCCGGGCCCGGGATTCGATCCTCAGGCTCCTGGGCTGCAAAGTGAGCATGTTCACCCACTTAGCCATCCTGGCTTCCCCTCTGAATTCTTATAGAGCTTTTTCTATCTTCTCAGGTTACTTTCTAGATTGTCACTTCTGTGCGTATTGTATTTCCTCAGGCAAGAAGCCCACCTTTCTGATTCACTTTTAAACCTCACAGTGTGCAGTAGGTGCTCAGTAAACATTAATAAAGGAAGAGGATGATGGAAGGAGAATGAAGAGGGGACAGATGCATTGACATCCAGCCAGCTCACTATTTTTTCTCTCTAGTCCTACAGCGCTAGTTTCTCCCATTCTCCATATCCCCTCCTTTTTTTGAGGGTTGGGGTGAAATGAGATCTCTCAATAGATACGCATTCTGGAAGTTTGATCTTTACCTGAATAATCATGTAGTGGAAATACTAAAAACATCAACTCAGAAACTTGATATTAATAACTACAGCAGGACCCCTAGCCCTAATCCCTTTGTTCTCTACTTCAATTTTTGTTATGCTTTCAGCCTCTCCAGGTTTTCCTCCCTAGTCTGTCCTAATCTACACCCTCTCATGTCTTTAAAGACATAACTTTCATCCTGTTATTTTGCTGCACAAGAGTTTTGGCATTTGTCTCCGTTTCCTATCAAGTTCAGTCCAAAATCCTCATCAGTCCAGCATTCAAGTCTTTTCACAACCTTTCCACACCTAATTCCCACTTCTCTCATTCTCCAAGCCAATGCAGCAGCCAAATTGAACTAGTTAGGTACTCCTTTGTCTGTTTTACATCCTTCATCCTTATCTTCGCTAGCAGGTTGCATTCCTGGTGTTGCCTGCCTCTTCATCTGTACGAGTTCAATTTCTAATTATTCTTCAAGTCCATTTAAAAGATTGCCTCCTCTAGTACAGCCTAACAAGTATTACAGTGATCCCTCATTTTTCGCGGTTAATGGGGACCAGAACCTCCCGCGAAAGCTGAAAAACCGCGAAATAGGATTTGCCCCTAGGAATTTTCTCATGGGTCGATGTCGCACCGGAAACCAATCACGCGCCTTTATGAGAGCCCGTGGGATGGACTCTGAGTCAGCTCAGCTCTTTGTTTGACAGGCAGGGATCCTTCTCTCTCGCACATCAACATGAAACAGCGCTCCTTTCCGCAATGTGGCTGCCGACATGGTTGTATTTTTTCATTTTTATTTTTTGATGAATATTTTGGGAAAACCCGCGAAGCACTGAAGCCGCAAACCATGAAGCGCGAAGTGGTGAGGGAACACTGTATTCCCAATGCTATCCCCTCACTGTCCCCTCTTCCCTGATTCTTGCTATAGCCCATACTTGAAATCGTCTTTTCTTCCACTGAATTCTGAAAGCATTTCTCCCTTTTGCAATGTATCACTTTCTACCTTATACTGTGGTTTTTTGTTTGTTTGTTTGTTTTTTACATGCCGCTCTTTAAAAATACTATTGGCACTGGAAGGGTTACAGTTGGTCTTGTTCATCTTTACATCCCCTATGGTGGTATCTCATAATAGGTAACCTCTATTGCTAAGTTCTACTAATAATGAGCTATGTGAACTTGAGCAGGTCATTTAACCTGTTTAAGTCAATGTGTTCTTAAATCAAAAATATGTTCTAATTCAACAGTCTTCACTTGAGATGGTTTAAATTACACATTCTTGGAACTGTACAAGAACACTTGAAAGCACATACCAAAATAAAGATTTCTGCATGACCTCTATAAAACTTAAAATTATGGCGACCCTCGCTGTTTCCACTGATGAATTCCTGCATTTTCTTTCTCTTTACTTATTTGGATCAATACAGGGTGGAGTGGATACACCATTTTTCTGTCTGTTGTTGACACATCAGGTATCAGTGACATAATCCACTCCTCAATTTTTAGTTAACGTAGCACTATTTTTGTATGTTTGGAGGGAATCATTCAATCATTTATTCCATGAATATTTATTGAGTATCTATTTTTTTTCCCGGTGATGGGCTGTCACATATAGTGAATAGAAGAGAAAAGGAGAGAATAGCTAGTATAATTAAGGAATTTTATTTTTCTATTTTAACTATTTCATACTCTCTCTCATTAGTACATCATGAAGGTTTTAGACCACCTATCTTAAGGCTCAAAGCAAACTCTCCCATGGTTAATGTTTCCTGAAGGCAAAAGAAAAATGCCTATTTTTTCATTTGTCCTGATAATGCAGGGGAGTGAGTGCAAAATGCTTCCACTCAATCCTTCTAAAGATAATACACTGGAAACATTTTGGTGGGTGTGAATCACTCAAACAAGCATTCTTCACTCAAAAATAGAAACTTGTCTTATTTGTTCCAGATGTTCTACAGCTGCAGGGAGGCAAAAGCCAGTGGTCCTGTTTTCAATGCAACCAAACTCTTATTGCATTTGGACTTTCTTAACCAATGAACACATATTATTTGTTCCAAGACCTGCACAATTTTCTTTTTTCCACTGTAACCATTCACAAACAACTTTGTTTCATGGGAACCATACTTCAGAATTAATGAGTCCACATCTGCGCTGTACAAAAAGAAACACATCCTGTTTATCACTGTTTCTGCCTTCCATTTATCTTGACCACTTTAGTTTTAAGCATAAAATATTTCAAAGAAAATACTTGAAGGGACGGAAAGGAAATGTTGAGTTGCATTGTTCTTATAATGCTTTAGAGTGCCTTACCTATGGGGTTACAAGACAGTGTTAATCTTAGGAAGCATTGCAAGCAGAATTGTCAAGAAAAATATTGAGTATAAAATTTAATTATCATTGTACCTTAGTAGTTTTAAAAACTTGACATTTTACCTTATTTTTTATTTTTAAAGATTTATTTTATTGTTTTTGACAGAGAGACAGAGAGAGAGAGAGAGAAGGGGGAGGGCCCAGAGCAGTCTCCATAGTTGTACGTCACAGAAGGCATGCCCCCATAAGCTGAGGGCCAAACCGGGGGCTTCCCACATGGGAAGCTGATCCCAGTGAGAACTGACTGGGGCCACACCCCAGTTCAGCAATATGGGCCAACACAGGCTGGGACTCAATCCTTAGACCCTGGGGCTGCAATGCGAGCACTTAACCTGCTGAGTCATCCCAGTTTCCCCTTTAAGCTTATTTCTTGATTCTCCTGTAGGTCTATAACAGATGTTATGTGGATGCATAAAATATAAAAGGATTATAACTGTCTGAAGAAGGTGAATACATTAAGAAAATATGTAGGGAATGTACAAGTTCATTTTATATTCTAACCATAGAAATTAAAATATATGTGTTATGTGAATAGTTATGTTTGAGAATGGATCTCAAGATTTAAAAAAAATTTTTTATGAAAAGGGTTTTCTCATATTGTGTTTCATGGACAATCTGTAGCAGATTCACTGCCTGTTTATGAAAATATGTACTCTGGGCCTAGTTGAGTCAGAATCTCTCTGAAATGGGCCTGGGGTTATAAATGGATCTAGAAATCAAAAAACAACAACACTTTGATCCTCCAGTTGTAAATATTAAAGCCCAGGGAGGTAAAATGAATTTCTCAAGGCCCTGCTACCAGTTAATAGTAAAGGCCTAGAACTCCATTCAATGATACTGAGGCCAATATTATTTGCCACCACTCAGCTATTAATTTTTATCTTCAAAAGATACAATATAAATAAAATTTAAAGAAATGTAAATATCCAAATATTATCAGGTATCTCACCCAATAATTCTTTACTATTATCACTAATTAACTAAATTTTTGTTCTTTTTCCTGGAATTTAGAAATACCTTTTCTTCAGATTCATCATGAATCGTTTGAATTATAATAAAAATCTTCCAGAAAAAAATGAGAAAAATGTTACATTTCTTTTATTGTTGATTAAATCTTTGACATTTTATGGATGATTATTTTGGAAGTGTTTTAATTAAAGTTATTTGACCCACATTGAAGTAACAGTTTGCATTCAATAATGATTTTACAAAGACCATAAAAACTATAATTCATGACATACATTCTTGAAATATGTATATGCCATTTGTTAAAACAGAGCCCTCAAATATTTTAAGTGTGATGTCATTCAAAACTGATTAAAAATTTGTTTCACACATCTTAATGAAGCTATTAATTATAATTTTATATCTTTTAAAATATATATATATATATGCTTTCTAGAAGGAAAATACTCTGTAAATGCTATTTATTAAGTTTCCTGTAGTTTGCCCCAACTGGTAACATTTTGACATCCATTTGTAATTACAGAGGCACTGCTAGGGAAAAAGTGTGCTGATAAACTTCCGAGGAATTCATAGATTTAAAATAAATATGGCCCCAAAGATTTTCAGGTCTAGTCCTTCATTTTACTAATGAGAAACCTGAAGGAGATAGCATTGTGTCAGAAATTGCTACCCAAACCTTTCTTCTCCATCTCCCAGAACTCCTGTTTTCAGTTGCTTATATGACCATTTGAATAAAAGTATGTGCCCCAGTCTTCCTTGTAGCTAGACATGACCATTTGACTAAGCTCTTGTCATGGAATATATGTGAATGTTTGTGTGGTAGCTTTTGGGAAACTTCCTTAAAAGACAGTGGGAACATGTCCTTGGCACTCTCAGAATTTCCTTCCTGAATTCTGTGTGGAATGTGGTTGTTTTGGTTGGAGACCTGTTTTGGCCTGTGAGGATGAAGACCACAATGGCCCAAAGGACTGAATAGTTGCCGTTCCAACTTTGGTCGGACATGATCTCCACCAGACACATTCTCTGTTTAAGTCATTGTCTTGGGGTTCCTGATATTTGGAGCTGTATTCGATTATAGACAGTAATCCATTTTGTGCTACAGAATTTCATTCATTCATTCTTTGAACACATAGTTATTGATCAATTTTTATGAGCAAGGAATCATGCTAAGTGGATATAAAGCAATGATAATTTAATTTTGATTTTGAATTTCTAAAAAGGTTTGTAGAATCAAAGTCTTCTTTTCCTTTTGGTTCACCCTTTCCCCTATCCCAAGCATATCATATGGTTCCCATCTTTTTCACTATGCAAAAATATTCTTCTTGACTTTGGATTTTAGACTGCTGCTGTCATGTGAGTGATATATTTTTCAAAAGTTAAATAAAAGCATAAGCCAGTCAAGCACATATGACTTTAAGTTTTAACCTTCACCCTCAAAGATATGACAAGTCATGATTAAAAATCATGATATAGGGAGGCTGGGATGGCTCAGCTGGTTGAGCACCTACCTTGCAGCCCTGGGGTCCAAGGATTGAGTCATGGCCCTGGCCTATGCACTGGGGTGTGCTCCCCTGTGGGAGGCCCCCAGTTCAGTTCCCACTGGGACAAGCTTCCCATGTGTGAGGCCCCCAGCCCAGTTCCCACCCTGTGCAGCCCTGGGCCCACTGGTGTGGAATAAAACTATGTCTGAAACTAGTAATGTACAACTATGGAGACTGCTCTGGGCCCTCCCTCTTCTCTCTCTGTCTCTCTCTCTCTCTCTTTCTGTTTCTGACAAAAATAAAATAAGTATTTTTTAAAAATCATGATGTAACACATAGACAAAGTACTGTAGAATTGTACACCTGGAACCTACGTAATTTTTACTAACTAATGTCACCCTAATACCGGTAAGTTTAATAATAAAAAATAAATGATATAAATGTAGCCTTCAAAATATGTAAGATATAAATGTTTGTCCTTGAAGAAATTAAAAATATCATAGGACATATCTTTAAAATTTTTAAATAACATATATTTTCTAAGTCATTACTTAGACATATAGACCTACACCAAAGGCCATACTATTTTCAGTGTCAGTTACACATAACAAGGGATATTAGAATTCTGGGGACGTATGTGAGGTAAGAATCTTCCTTCCCTAAATGACTGACATCTCCCCATTTATAGCAAAAGGGGACTGGAGATCCTCAGGATAAGAGGAAACAAATGCATGATCAGCTATCTCCCTGACCTAATTCTGCTGCTAGGCATAGATAAGTGTTCCTATTTGTGAGTTCTATTTAAATTCCCCCCAAACTCTTATTGATTTCTGGTGGTTATGAAGTTTTGGAGTTTCTTAAGAATAGTACATGCTTGAATTTCAACATGGTTTTTCATTTCTAGATTTAAAAACATAAAGTTCTCCAATATTTAGTAGATTCTTGAATAATGGTATCAATACAATAATAAATGGAGATAACTGTAAAAGCAGACCTACCTTTGGGTCCAAGTTGAGAATCTTTCCGTCTCTTCTGAATTTTAAAAGTACACCTTGTGGATTATCAGCGATCACCTCAATATTGGGAGTTGAATTGCAAACTGCCTTATTGCGATGCCAGTTATAAAAGCTACAAAAAGAAATATTTGTTAGGAATTAATATGTGTAATATACTAAATTGACAAATATATTTCAGAAAACATTCGGGTCAGTTTCGTTTAAAGATAAATGGATCAGATCATAGTCTGCATAATCCTGCAGAATATGTGTGCTTAAAATTCTTGCAGAAGAAATTAGACTGGGTTTTTCTCAAATCATTTACATATTTCTCAAATCAGATACATATTTATGGATATTTTGCATGATTGCCTGGTTTGAACACTAGGACTTAGAACCTATTGTGGTATGATAGTCCCAGGAAATCAAGAAGAAAATTGATGCAATTTAAAGCTATTTCTTTCAGTTCAGACTCTTCAGGGTATTACAAGTATTCAGGGTATTAAGAGACTGTTTACTGGAAGAAAAGACAGGCTAAGTTATCTCTTTTCATTCAAAACAAATTAATTCATTTCTTTCAGGCTCTATTTTTCAATCATATATTTCCCAGGGAGTGAGAAAACAATTTGCATCTGATAGGTTACATTGGCCAGGCATGATGTGATGTATTCTATCAACCCATGTAAAGTTGCTCTCATTTCATACACAATGCGAGTAGACTAGGAGAGGTCAACTAGCATAATTAAGCTTCTACAAGTAGTATGTCATAAAACTAGTATTTCAGTCCAGGTCTGTGTGTTTCAAAGTACATAGTGCTCTTTCTATTGTTCAACATTGACTACAATATACACTTTATTTTCACCGATCTATGGAAACTTCCTGTTCTTTTCATGTCTTTGTTTTGTACCTACTTGTCAAAAATGAATATAGCACTATCACATAAGTTGGAAGAATCCTCAATATACTTATTTTACATATCTTAGTCCTGTTAACACATTTCTAATATTATTTTCACACATTCCAATTTTAACACATTTTCAATATGTCTCATATTATCCTATGTCTGGGCTGTTTTGCCCTCTACTACTTCCCTTCTTAATTTTGAAAGAGATGTCATTGATTAAATTCATTCTGAATGATTAATATATTGCTTTTTGAGATATCATCTTTGTGCTATAACTTGAAAATGTAATGCTTACTCTCAAATTTTAAATACTCAGAAAGGATTGATTATATAGATCTTATATTTACATCACTGGAGGGCACAAAGTGAGAATTATTTTTCTTTCTTCCCCCACTACTCTTTCTACGTCCAAGACCTAGGAGTGTATACTCTTTCTGAGGTACAGAGTCAGGAGAAGCAGTTTTCCAACTACCTTTGTTTAGTCAGTCCTCCTTCAGTGGGAATGAGTAATAACTATGTATAGTGCAAGCTGGGTACTAGACTAGTCAGGGGGATCATTTGTTAAATTATATATATGTCTAACCACTATGCTGTATACCTGAAACTAATTTATTAATACAATAATATATTAATACAATAATACTGAACATCAACTGTAATTGAAAAGTTCAAGCATGTGCCTGTGTGTGTGTGTGTGTGTGTAAGTGTGTGTGTGTGTGTAAAGGGGAATAAGAGGTTCAAATTTCCAGATATAAGACAAATAAGTCATGAGGATGTAATGTACAGCATGGGTAATACAGTCAATGATATTGTGATAGCGTGGTACAGTGTGAGATGGTTGCTGGACTTACCATGGTGATCGCTTCTTTAGGTATATAACTGTTGTGTAATGGTGGTATATACTAATATATGATGAAACTAATATAATATTGTGTTTTTGCTATAGTTTAATAAAATAAAATAAAATAAAACACAAATTAAGAAAGAAAAAAGGGAGCAGGAATGACTATCTGGTGAATTGAGAAAAGGAGCTGAGCATTCATGACTTTCTGGGTCCTCACTTGTGCTAGAATTTATGAGTGACATTTATCATGGCAAACTCAGCTCCAGTAGGGTGATGGTAGATAACAGCCTATAGTACTGGTGATAAATTCAAGTATTAGGAGCCAATTTGACTATTCACCCAAACTGGGTTCTCTAATCCAATTCAACCCATAGAAGAGAAGATAATTTGACCACCATCTTAGTAGTTGTTCTGTTAAGAAGACTGTTAAATTGGAATGAATGAGAAACATGGGTATGATTCTAAACCTCACATGTAAGCCTCTCTAAATAATCATGAAATGTGTACATAAAGGTAATTCTCGTAAAATGTTTAAGTCATAGCAATGCTTAAGAGTGGCAATGTTTTATATCACACCTATCTTGTTGCTCAGACCTCAAATGAAAATGAAAAGCCTGGTTAAAGTCCAAGTAGATTGTGTGTGTGAGTGTAAATATGTGTGTGTGTGTGTATGTATGTATGTATGTGTGTGTGTGTACATATATATATATGTTTATATGTAGCATATATATATATATGTTATATATGTTGATTCATCATACTAAAAAGTTAATTTGTAGAGCACATGGTATTTTATTTATTTATTTATTTATTTATTTATTTTTGAGAGAGAGAGAGAGAGAGAGAGTGAGAGAGAGAGAGAGATACAGAGACAGAGAGAGAACTGAACTGGGGGAGCTCCCAGCTCAGCATATGTTTCCACAAGGGCCAGGGCCAGGATTCAATCCCTGGTCTCTGGTGCTGCAAAGTGAGCATTTAACCCACTGAGCCATCCCAGCTTCCCCACACATGGTATTTTAATGAAACAATTTCAATTATTCATTAATATTTTTGTTCTTCTGGTAGGGAAGGGAAACTGGTTGTATTTCAAATCAAATCAGATAGCTAATAATTATTAATAGTTAATAAAGGTAACTATCATTTACTTAATAATTATCATGCACTGGGTAGTGTTTTGAGCCTAGTGAATCCATTACCTCATTTAACTTTATCATCAGTCCCATGAAATAGGTACATAGTTATCCCATTTTATACATGGAGAGCCAAGGTAATCCTGAAGTGTACTTGTGAATGAAAATGAGAGACTAGATTTAAGAAGATACTAAAAAATGGACTTAATGGTGAAGAGAGAGTTGTCAAGAAGAAGAGTATAGGATTATTCTCAGATTTCTGAGAGTAGTCTGATTTACTGACTCGGTGGTGAGGAGGGTGAGATTTGATTTTGGAAATGTTGAGGTTGAAATCCCCAAGAAACACTAAAAAAAAAACACTCAAGAAAAATGAAAGCAAGAATTTTCATTGTTTACTGCTCTCTGACACACAGATACTGAATACATATTAATGCATTGAATAAATATGTAATGGATGAATTTCTGGACTTTAGACAGTTCTTTAAAGATGGCATAACAGATCAGGGAGTATCAGCAGTACTTAATTAGAAAGAGGTGTAGGGAAGCCAGGATGGCTCAGTGGGTTAAGCGCTCACTTTGCAGCACCAGGAACTGAGGATCAAATCCTGGCCCCAGCCCATGTGGAACCATATGCTGAACTGGGGAGTTCCCCCTGTTCAGTTCTCTCTCTATATCTGTCTCTGTATCTCTCTCTCTGTGTCAAAAATTAATAAATAAATAAATAAAACTTAAAAAAAAATACTGAAAATGTATATAAAAGAAAAAAAAAAGAGGTGGCTGAGATAGACAAAGGAGAACATACAGACAAGGATGAAATCTTGGAACATTAACTTTACAGGGAAGGAAGAATAAACAATGGCAAATAAAATACAGTAATCTGAAGCCTCAGAAAGAACCAGGAGAATTATTTGTTGCAAACACTGAAAGGAGACTATATCAAGAAGGAGAACTTTAACAAAGACAACAGTACCAAATGCTATATAAATTAGGTGAGGTATAAAGAATCCATCAAAATTTGCACTGAAAGAATTTTATAGGGATAGTTGCAGTGAAATGGAGGGAGCTAAATTCACATTATAGAGAATAAGGGAAGATGAGAAATGATTAAATATAGAATAAAATTAATTCCTTTAAGAATTTTGTTGTGAAGAAAACTAGGACAGTACTTGAGAAGGATATACAAAAAAGAAGGGACTGGTTTTTGTTTTTGTTTTTGACAGAGAGGTGGGGAGAAAGAGAGAGAGAGAGAGAGAGAGAGAGAGAGAGAGAGAGAGAGAGAGAGAGAGA
>PVKE010019359.1:0-28689 GCA_004027555.1 Craseonycteris thonglongyai | reverse complement strand
CACTTAACAAATGAGTATTCTGATAGTACAACTTCACTGATCTCACTCTTGTTACCTCACCAATTCATGGGCCAATTTACTTCAGGGAACCTGGAACAAAAAGGTTGCTAAGGTTACTAAGACAATGCATCTGTTTATACTATTCTACTTAAAAGGGGGCATAGCTTCTGCCGGGCCCTATGTTAGCAGTTATATAGGTATATACTTTATTTTAAAATATATTAAAGATGTATTGAGGGTGAGTGCCCCAAACATATATATATATGTATGTATAAAAATATATATATTATATATTTATAGATATATTATATATTTATATAATATATAATATATATATATATATATATATTTTTTTTTTTCCTGAATGGGACTGTGTGATCAAAAATGTTTAGAGACTACTGGTTTATATAACAAAATATCTTTCCTGGATGTAGCTCCAAATTTCTTCTTTCATTTCCATTCCTGAACAAGTCTCATGATCCTGCTGCTACAAACACCAACAGCATATATTACCATGAGAGTTCTCATCAGGTTGGGTAGTAGTTGTTTGTTGCATGCCAGTCTCCTCCTAGAGTTAATGGTTAAGAACAGAGTTGCAGTCTCATTTATTTTTGTATCTCTAGTACCTACTCCAGTGGTAACACATAGTAAGCAAAAAAATTAAATATTTACTGAATGAAGAAGCAAATGTAAAATAGTAGCAATATAACTTTATATAGCTAGGAAGATAAATGGAGTATCATAAAAAAATTCTGTATACTCTGGGGGAGAAGCATTATATAAATTCAAGGTATTAGAGTTTTAGAGTTGTATTTATTCAGTGGTAGTCTATAGTCTGAATATCAAAACACGTGCTTTAGTTTAGAATTAATCAAGAAAACCAACACTCTATTTGCTCCTTATCTTCACCTTAGAGGCAGTAGGTATCACCATAGCAAAACATGGAAAATTCTCTTCAGTCTCTATCTTATGTTCTCTTTATTAATATTCCTAGGAGGAAGTGGAGGTTATTTTAGAACATAAAAATAACTATGAATCAGGTATATCAAAATTTATCTCAGTTTTATCTTTGGCTAGCCATGTGATTTTGTGCAAATCATTCAATTTATTTGATAGTCTGTGTAATACTTGAAAAGAGCTATTGCTTATTAGTATGTGTTAGGCATAGTAATTTGCACTTTACATGGATCATCTCATTTGATAATAGGCATAAATGTTACCCCCATTTTACAGAGGTAGTAATGAGGATCAGAGAGATTATGCAACTGGCTCAAGGTTTTACAAACACAAGTTACTTAGCATCCTTCTCTAGAATCTTGTTTTTAAAATCATACTGTTCTACTTTGCCCTTGCTTCTTCCAAGTTTTAAAATGATCAAATAAGAGAAGCTATATCAGAATATTCTGTACTTTTAACACCTTGCTCATTCAGCAAACGCATATCTAGCACTTAGCACGTACCCTTTTCTGCAGAAGCTACAAGTAAACAAACAACAGAGATGAATTACATAGCCAGCAGATGGAAGGTCTTGAAGTCTTAGGGGGAAACATAACTATTTATAAATGACAACATGAAAGTGACTGCTTTTTTTCCCCTCTAGAATGAAGGTCAGGGAAAGCCTCACAAAGATGTCATTGAACTCATATGCTAAAAGTTGACTACAAATTTTCTAGGTAGATCTGGGTTAAAGAGCATGCAAAGAAGTGGGAATGGCAAGAACAAAGGCAGAGGAGGTAACACATGGTATTTGGGAAATGGTAAGTTAGCCATTATGGCAGGAGTACAGGATGTGAACAGCATGTAGCAGGCATAAAGCTGGAGGAAGAGTAAATTTGAGCCAGATTATAAAGGATTTGAAATTTGGATTATATTATTAGGCTAATGAATACCATAGAAACACTTTAACTAGGAAAAAAACTATGATTCTGACAATACAAATTATAATAATAATAATTATTTTTTAAACAATAATGAATAATATTTACTGAATACTTAATACATGCCAATAACTACATTATAGGAGGGCTGTTTGGAAAAATCCAGTCATTGTCACTATAATGAGAATGGTCACATGTCTTGATACTTTCTGGATAGCCCTCATATATGACTGATTTGCTTAATATTCAGTTATCATGTGATGTAGGCACTGTTTTTACTCCATACACTATTGCACTGAACCATAGTTCCACACTGTAACAGTAGTGGTGACTCTAGAATGTCAACACAGTAGTTAGATTAGGTGAGGCAATCCTATTGATAGGGGTGAGGGGTTAGGAGATCAACCCACTCTTGTTTGGTTTGCTCAGTTTACATTTATATAGCAAACACATTTCCTCTATATTTATTTTGGATGGTTGGAGAGGATTCTGGCAGAAATAGGGAGGTGAAAGCCTTCCCTTGTAAAACTTTCTCAGGGTGGCATTATTGCAAAGAGACAGAGAAGAGGAGTATAGATTTATAGGGCGTTATTACCAATTGTTAGTACCTGCAGTACCTCAGCAAATGAAATACATCAAAGACATTGAAATGGTAGTAGTTATATGGTTGCCCACATACAAGTGGCTTTCAAGGATGGACAAACTTATTTATATATGTGCCTGGGTGTCCTGAACACTGCTGATTAGTCTTGCACAACTGTAGACACTCCCTGTGCATGTCTCACAGATACAGGAAGTCAAGAAACAGCTTTCACTCCACACATTTCACTGCCACTCAGAGAAAACTAAACCCTATAGGCAAAAGCAGCCCTTGTCAAGAATGTTGGGTTAGCTCAGTGGTTTGAGCTCTTGCTTCCCAATCATGAGGTTTGGAGTTCAATTCCCACTCCTGCCCATGCAAACTTCATACGCTGGACTGTGGCACAACTGGTGACCACCGGGATGTCTCTTGTCTCCTGTGTGGGAGGCCCCCAGTTCGGCTCACACCCCATTCAGCCACATATCCACATGTGTGGAATGAAATTATGTCACAGCTAACGATGTACAACTATGGAGGCTGCCCTGGGCTCGCTCTCTCTCTCTCGTTCTCTCTCTCTCTCTCTCTCTCTCTCTCTCTCTCTCTCTCTCTCTCTCTTTCTCTTTCTCTCTCTCCTCTCTCTCACCTTCTCTCAAACAATAAAATAATTTTTTTTTAAAGCAGCCCTTGTTTCAGGTACAAAACTGATTTGCCAGTGAGTAACTATTCATTGCATATGCACTGCAGGGATGCTGGATATGAGTTTGTCATATTGGAATGTCTAGCCCCACAACTCCCCTTCTTTCTCCACATTTGGAAATATAGTATACTAGATCATATATTTAATAAACATTCTGTTTCACAGGCATGGGGGTATTAGTCTGAGACCCAGAAACTTCCTCCAGGGTTATCTTTCTCTCTAAATATTTACTTAGTTGGGAAAGAATTCAGAAATTTGGACAATAACTGGGGTTAAAAACTAGGCAGATCCTTTTCCTTGAACCTGCACGGGTATTTCTTTTCTTTTTACTTTTTAATTTTAAATTTATTGGGGTGACATTGATTGATATTAATTACATTGTTTCCATATGTACAATTCTACATTACATTGTCTATACATAGCATTATGTGCTCACCACCCAGAATCAGCTTACTTTCTATCACCATATATTTGATTCCCCTTCCCTACTTCCCCCAACTCTCCCGCCCACCTCCCGCCTTACTCAGGTAACCACTAAACTATTGACTGTGTCCATGAGTCTTTGTTTCTTTGTTATTTTCAGTTTTATAGCCCACCTATAAGTGAGGTCATATGTTTCTTGATTCTTTCAGTCTGACTTACTTCACTTAATAAGATGTTTTTAAGGTCCGTCCATGTTGTCACAAATTGCTGTATTTCATCTTTTCTTATTGTTGAGTAGTATTCCATTGTATAAATGTACCACAACTTCTTCATCCAGTCATCTATCGGAGGACACCTTGGTTGATTCCATGACTTGGCCACCATGAACAGTGCTGCGATGAACATTGGGGTACATATATCTTTGGGAATTAAGGTTTTTGGGGTAGATACCCAGGAGAGGGATTGCTGGGTCATATGGCACTTCCATTCCTAGATTTTTGAGGAATCGCCATACAGCCTTCCATAATGGTTGTACCAGTTTACATTCTCACCAGCAGTGTATGAGGGTTCCTTTCTCTCCACAGCCTCTCCAGCACTTGTTATTCCTTGCCTTGTTGATTATAGCCATTCTAACAGGTGTGAAGTTGTATCTCATTGTGGTTTTAATTTGCATTTCCCTAATTGCTAGTAATGTTGAGAATTTTTTCATGTATCTGTTGGCTGTGTGTATGTCTTCATGAGAGAAGTGTGTTTTTAGGTCTTCAGCCCATTTTTTAATTGGATTGTTTGTTTTTTTGTACAGGTATTTCTTGTTGAAAAGAAACCAGATGAAACAAATGATGACCCAAATTTAGTAGCAAAGAAATTATGTTCTGTGGGTGAGCAACATACTGAGTACGTACAGAGACACATACTCAATACCCTTTTCTTCCTTTTAGGCTGACCAGACATACCATTTTATATAGTATAGAAAACAATGGAACTGTCCCATTTCCAACAGTATTTATGGTCAGCCTACTGACACCTTGAATTTTGTCCAGTGAGACTAGGCTGATCATACGTATCATTTCAAACAAGATAGTATTGTTGTTTTCTGTTCTGTTTAAAATGATGTGTTTGGTCAGCCTACTTCCTTTTGCACATTCAGAGATACAAACAAGTTTTTTGGGGTTTTTTTTTCTAAATATATCCCTATTTCTGTTGCTAATTGTAAGCTTCTTAAGGACAAATTTTTTTCTATTTTTTTTAAATGATAGTACTTAGAATAACACTCACAATATAATAGATTCTTAGTAAAATCTCGCTCATTTTCAAAAAATATATTGAGCACCTACCATGTTTATTTATAATTTATATGAATAATTGAATGAGTGAGTATAAGAATACAAAAGCAAATAAAGGACTTTAACAATAATAGCAATGTATGAGTATGTAGCTAAACTTTACCAGCTTCCTAAATAGTCTATATGTCACTTGTTTATTTGTAAGAGTTAGTCTTGTTGAATATGTATAAGGTCAACGACATACAAAAATTGCCAAGATTTATTTCTTCTTTAATGCTTTTTGTCCTTCTACATCTAATCACATTTAATGGAAAAGTAATAAAATATGAACAGCAGATGCCAAATTCAGGATTCTTGTTTTAGAAGGGAGAACAGAAACTAACATTTACTTTGTTTTTAGGATATGCTATGTTCTTTAACAATTTATTGCATTTAATTCTTAAAATAACTAACTCAAGTGGTGGTATTATTTCTTTGTTGCACCTATAAAGAAACTAAATTCATATTTTTATTAAGGAACAAAGGCAGCATTTTTTCCTATTTCTATATAACTATTTCTTCATAGATGTGTCTTCCCCTCTTGACTAAGGTTGTTGAAAAAGGCTTTTTAACCAAAACAATGTCATCCATGCATTTGTATCTATATGTAAAATTCTCATATTACTTATACTTTGGGCTGTAGATGTTGAAACTATATGTCAACATGCCAACATAATCTGGGAGAGAAACAATGTAAACCATAATTAATCATTAATGCCATGGCTCAAATAGGTATCTGAGATTTCTTTTAGCAAGTAAAACCCTGAGAAAGTGAAAACCCTGCTCGGAAATATTTTGAAGCCCTTCCTAATCACAGTGAGACCTTGAAGTGGAGTCCTGAACAGCAAAGTTGTATGAAGAATAGAAATCTCTCAAGTCCTCCATTTTCTCTAACCCATTGAGAAAGCTGTCATTAAAAACACTAAAATGGGGATGCTGGGATAGTTCAGCAGCTGAGCACTTGCCTTGCAATCATGAGGTCCTGGGTCTGATTCTCAGCATGGGCCAGTGCAGCCCCTTATGCTGAACTGCAGTACAACTGGTAACTGCTGGGATGGCTTGGTGGGGAAGGTACTTGCCTCCCACATGGGAGGCCCCTGGTTCAGTTCCTGCTCCACACGGCCCCACATCCACCTGTGTGGAAGAAAACCATGTCACAACTAATGATGTACAATTATGGTGACCGCTGTGGGCCCACCCCACCCCCACCCCCACCCCCTCTCTCTCTCCCTCTCTCTCTCTTCTTCTCTCAAACAATAAAATAAATCTTAAAAAATCACCAAATTGATCAAAAGGTAGGAAAGGCATGAATTATGAGCTTAGTAGAAAATGAATGCCTAATGTTTAAAGTTTCTCCAGGAACTCTTAGTCTGTTTCTTGAACATTCACTTTGTGTTTTCACTCATACTCATTTGAAAAATTTGTAGCAGTTTCTACACATGACAGAGAAATTGAACAAACTGTCAGGACTAATCAATCAAGCTCTTAATCTCAGGAATTGCCACAGCCAACAGAGCTTTGGCAAAGAACAAGAAAGTGATGTGAGCCATTGCTGCCTCAGGAAGGCCTAAGAATCCATCATCATTGAGGAAGACACATCTTGTCACCATAGGCTGGTAGAACTCAAAGCTTTTGATATTTAACGATTGCTTTGTGATTATAGTAACTAGATGTTCACACTAATCCTCTATAATTCATTTTCTTTTTTTTTAAAGATTTATTTTTATTGTTTTTGACAGAGAGAGAGAGAGAGAGAGAGAGAGAGAGAGAGAAAGAGAGAGAGAAATACAAAGACAGAGAAAAGGGGGAGGGCCCAGAGCAGTCTCCATAGTTGCACATCATTGGTTTTTCCACATAGTTTCATTCCACAGGTGGGCACAGGGCTGCACAGGGCAGGAACTGGGTGGGGGTCTCACCCTGGTGAGAACCGAACTGGGGGCACTCCCCAGTTCAGCATATGGGTCCACATGGGCCAGGGCCAGGGCCAGGATTCAATCCTTGGTCCCAGAGCTGCAAAGTGAGCACTTAACCCACTGAGCCATCCCGGCTTCCCCCCTTTTTCTTAAAAAAGCCTTAAACATTATGAATAAAACTTTTCCTGCAACTTTTTGACTTCTAATTATTTTCCTCTGTACTACAGAGTATAAAAATAACTTTTCCATTAAATGCAGATTCAATAGGCAATAGCCATATCCTACTTGATCTTCTTTAACCCCCCAGCTACAACAAAATTAAAAAATAAATAAATAAAACTAGTTTTCTTCAAATGCCTATGTAACTGCTTGAATTTTAGTCACTGTGAATGGTATGGTGGGTGAATGATTTGCTGCCTGAATTGAAATAATACTCAGCCATTTAAGTACACACAGTAGATATCCCAGATGACTGCCTAAACTCTAAATGGCATTTTACCTAGGTAAATATATTCTGTAGGATATTTCTTTCATTTTTTGTGTTTGCTGCCCAGTCAGCTGTGATTCCTGGATTTTTCAGCTCCTCTCAGTTCACTGGAAGGAAGAGTTATTGCATGATAGATTCTGAGAATTTGGAACAAGCAGGAAACAGACTCTTTTTAGCATTATCCAAAAGACTGTCATCTAAATGTACATACCAGAGTAATGTCCTTTTAAGAAAAGGAAAATCTGACAAAATTCTTTCTTTGTTATTACTTCAGAATTCAGGCTCTCTTTGGATTGAATTAGATCCCTGAAGACTATATTGCAGGGCAGAGTTGAGGCTGTGGTTCACATTATTCAAGAAATAAATGGCCATAGTCCTGGCAGGGATTGGGGAATAAAAAGAGGAACGTGGAACCCGTGCTTCACAGATCGCTTGCTGGAACAGAATGTAGTGTGATTAAAATAAGCCCAAGGAGCAATCTTAGGTTCTATGTTACTGGTGATTCTATTTCTTACTCAAAACCAGACTCTGTTTGTACCTCTGGATAAGTGTCCCAGAAACTACGATTATTTCATAGATATAGATATTTTAGGGTTAAATGTAATAACAAATTGCCTAAATTCTCTGCTTCATTTTGCTTAAGCATTTGTATCTCATTTGTATCATTTGTATCTGCTGTGTAGGGAGGGCTGCTCATATATTAAATGTCATTTGCTTCACAAACTGCAATAAAAGTATGCTACAAATTAAAAGCCTATTCATTCATGTTCAAAACCCAACCGTAGGGGAAGCTGGGATGGCTCAATGGGTTAAACGTTCACTTTGCAGAGCCAGGGACTGAGGATCGAATCCCGGCCCCGGTCCTTGCGGACCCATGTGCTGAACTGGGGAGTTCCCCCAGTTCAGTTCTCTCTCTGTCTCTGTATCTCTCTCTCTCTCTCTCTCTCTCTCTCTCTCTCTCTCTCTGTCAAAAACAATAAAAACAATAAAATAATAATAATAATAATAATAATGATAAATAAAAAATTAAACAAAAAAACAAAAACAAAAAAACCCAACCATAGAATCAGCATGTCTGTGCTATCAGAAGCTTCAGGGTTATCTGTTTCAATGTTTTCCTGTTCTTGTGAAGAGATAGTGGCCTAGAGTTTTGAGGGGGTTGCAAGTTTAAGTACTTGCTTAAACTCAAACCAGTCAGGTCAGATTTGAGACTTCTGATCCTTACTTGTTATATCTCAAGTACAACATGGACAGCATGCCATCAAAGTAATCAATACGATCAAGAGTAAAGGTAAATTCTTGTTTTGAAACAAAGTGAGCCACTTCCAAAGTAGGTTGGCATTTAGCTTTGGCAGAAATTAGCCAAATGAACAATTATATTTGAGGCTCTTAAATATTGCTAACACATTTGGGGACTCGGTAACTATTAAATTTATTCTGATTTTTAGAGATTAGAACCAAGTTGGCAGAAGATAATCAGACTCCCCAAGCTATCTAAACTGACACAATCTGACCCCAAAATTGGTATTCTTAACCAGTGTTCCACATTTGTATCTTCATCTCTTCCTTCAGTTATTTTATAATAATTCATCTAATTTTAGATCTTTGTGATTCCTAACCAGTATGCTTCCTTTCCAAACTGCTCACTTATTCATTTGTTCATCAGCTCATTTATTCAACAGGCACATAGCAGTTTATCATGAACCAGGACACAAAGATGCATGACAATTTCTCTCCCCAGAGTTTATAGGCTAGTAAGGGGAACATAGCCCGCAGCAGAAAATGACAATTCAAAGGTCTGAGATTGAACTTCATATACTGGTGAGAATCATCTGCAGACTACTATGATTTTCTCTACAAAGCAGGTTACAATGTGCTTTGGGGCAGATACTTCTTATACTAAGTTTGTGAGGTAGATAGAATAACAGCTGTCCAGAGAGTTTAAAATGATAACAATAACTCTCAGGGCCATGCTGTCCTGTTCACCACTGAGACTTGTTCATAGGTCCTGGCATCCACTGGGCTCTCAATCAGTACCTTTTGACTGAAAGGTTAAATAGACATAACTTGTATATGAGAACTGTGAGGAAAAAATCCAGCCATTATCAATATAATGAGAACAGTTACATAGCTGGATGTTTTCTGGACATCCTCATATATCAAAACTGGCCTAATCTTGAGTTCAGTGTTCATCCTGTTGCATCCATATTCAGTGCCACGTGTGACCATTACATCTCTTTGCTCATCAGAGCAATGGCTCTCATCTACTTACAGTCCCATCTACTTCAGATAATGCATTCTAGTTAATTAAGCTGTCACATCAGATCATATTGAAGAGGGGCTCTCACTGCCCCTTCATAGAATTCCAGCCTTGGGAGCCCTAGGGCAAGTTACTGAGAACAGTGAGGAACCTGAGATGTGACACTCTCTAACAGCAAACAACTATACATTTGTTGTTTTCATCGTTAAATGGTGGACATTATAAAAGTTGTAGTTTTGATGATATCAATGATGATAATAATGAGAGTGAGAATAATAACAAGAAAAAATGGCCAGTATTTACTGAGAACCAGCTATGTCCCAGCAATATGCCACATGATTCACATGTGTTATCTCTAGCAACCCTGAACAATTTCATAGCACAGAAATGACAATATTACCCCCTCCAGTTTATAGGAAATAGAGACACAGTGGCTTATATTATCTTCAAATATTCAATAAATACAATTCATCTTTAAAAGGATGTAATATTCTTGCTATCTTTTACTCATAACCACATCCATTATCCCTCGACCCACACACATGATATTAGATAGAATACAGGTGTGTCAACTGTAACAAAAGGGAAACTAGTACTTAATTAAACAAAATATAGAAGACCATGGGATACTTCCCAACCCATTCTACAAAGCTGGCATTACTCTGACTCAAAAACCAGAAAAAGATATAGCAAGAATGCAAACTACAGACCAATATCTCTCATTAACATTGACACAAAAATTATTTTTTAAGTGTGAGCCAGTCAAATCCAAAAAGCATTATACATCATGACTAAGTGTAGTTGTCCTAGAAAATCAGTGTGACTGAATATTCAAAAACAAATCAATGTAATTCATCATATTAACAGACCAAAGAAAAATTATATGATTCTCTCAATTCGTGCAGAAAAAGCACTTGTAAAGATCCAACATTCATCTCAGATAAAATCTTTCAGCAACCTAGAAGTTAAAGGGAACTTCCTTAATTTTATAAATGGCATCAATGAAATTCTGTAGCTTAATATACAAAGTGGTTAAAAACTGAGAGATTTTTCTCAAGATTGAGAATGAGTCAAAGCTGTCTATTCTGTATTCCATGTTGTACTGAAGTCTCAGCCAAAAATATTAGGCAAGAATAAGAAATAACACTTCCTTTATTCACAGATGACTCATCATCTATATAGAAAATCCAAAGAATTCCTAAAAAGCTATTAAAACTAATCAGTGATTTAATCAAAATTGTAGGATACAAGGTTAATTTTAAAAATCAATTGTATCTTTTTATATTAGCAATGAACAAATAAAAATAGAAATTAAAAGGCAATACCACTTACAATGTCTTCAAAACTGTGAGGTAGGACATGCACAAAAGGGTACACTGAAAACTGCAAAAGAATGCTGAGAGAAATTAAAAACTAAATGAATGGAGAGAGTGTGTTCACAGAATTGAAGACTTCAGAGTGTTAAGATGGCGACTCTAGGGGAAGCCGGGATGGCTCAGTGGGTTAAGTGCTCACCTTGCAGTGCCAGGGACCAAGGGTCGAATTCTGGCCCCAGCCCGTGCAGACCCATATGTTGAACTGGGGAGTGCCCCCAGTTCAGTTCTCTCTCTGTCTCTGTATCTCTCTTCTCTCTCTCTCTCTCTGTCAAAACGAATTAAAAAAAAAAAGATGGCGACTCTCCCCAAATTTATCTATAAGTTCAAGACAATTCCAATCAAAATTTCAGCAGATATTTTCTATAAAATAATAAGCTGATAATAAAAATGTGTAAGCAAATGCTAAGAACAAAGAATAGCCAAAATTACTTTGAACAAAAAGGGCAAATTTATACTATTTGATTTCAAAATTTATTATAAAGCTAAATGAATCTACACAGTATATTGACATAAAGATAAATACATAGGTTAATAAAACAAAGTAAGAGTTCAGAAATACTGCCAAACATATATAATTAATTGGTTTACAACAAAGGTGCCAAAGCAATTCAGTGGCAGAAGAATAATCTTTCCAATAATGATGTTGGAACAATCGAATAGCCATAATTAAAATAAAATAAAACAAAAATAAACAAAACCTCTCCACTCTTACCTCATACCACATACAAAAATTAACACAAAATGGATCACAGACTTAAAGATTTAAGAGTTAGAACAATACAACCTTAAGAGAAAATATAGCAAAAGGACTTGCTCACCTGGGGTTTGACAAAGGGTTTTTTTTCAAAAATATACCAAAAATACAGGCTATTAAGATTTAAAAATCTGGGGATGCCAGAATGGCTTAGCAGGTTGAGTGCTCATTTGCAGCTCTGGGGTTCAAGGATCATATCCCGGCCCTGGCCTGTGCGAACCCACATGCTGAACTGGGGTGTGTCCCCAGCTCGGTTCTCACCAGGTCTCGTTTCCCAGGTGGGAGGCCCTTGGTTCAGTTCCCAGCTCTTGGGACGTGCCGCCCATTCGGAGGCTCCCATCTGGTTCCTGCCCTGCACAACCCCAAGTTCACCTGTAGAGTGAAACTATGTCAAAAACTGATGACATGCCACTGTGGAGACTGCTCTGCCCCCCTTCTCTCTGTCTCTCTGTCTCTCTCTCTGTCAAAAACAATAAAAATAAATCTTAAAAAATCCATAAATTTCACCTCATTAAAATGACAATTATTTTTTCTAAATATATTGTTAGATGAAAAGGTAAGCCACAGTATGGGAGAAAAGATGTGAAAACATATATCTGGTGAAGGATTTATGTCTATGATATACCAAAAACAAACAAACAAACCTTTTACACCTCAATACTAAAACTAACATACTAATAAACAATGGACAAGATTTAGATAACCACTGACCCTAAGAAGTTATTTAAATGGAAAATCTATAAAGATACACAATCCCATTAGTCATTAGGAAAATGAAAATTCACTATACATCCACTAGAATGGCTAAAAACAAAGGCTGATCATACCACATGTCACTGAGGATGTGAGATGGCTGAAACCCTCCTTTACTACTAACGGAAATGTAAAATAGGGCAGCTACTTTGGAAAACAGCTTGGCAGTTTTTTGTTTTTTTATAAAATTAAATATATACTTACTATCTAACCTGCCATTTTACTTCTAGTTCTTTACCTAAGAGAATTAAAAGTATGTCTTGACCCAAAGACTTGTACACAAATATTCTTAGCACATTTGTTTGTAATAGGTAACGACTGGAAACAATTCAAAAGCCCATAATGGATATGCATATCATGGTATATCCATAAAATGGAATACTACTGAATAATAAAAAGGAGCAAATAAGTGATATGCACAGAAACATGAAAAGTCAAAAAATAATTATACATGAAACAGCCAGACTAAAAAAAACATATTCTATAACATTTGTGTAAAACTCTAGAAAGTACAATTCTTTTTTTAAAAAGATTTATTTTATTATTTTTGAGAGACAATAAAGAGAGAGACAGAGACAGAAAGAAACACAAAGAGAAGGGGGAGAGCCCAGAGCCATCTCCATAGTTGCACATCATTAGCTGTGGCATAGTTTCATTCCACACAGGCGGGCCTGCACTGCTCAGGGCAGGAACCAGGCCAGGGGTCTCCTGCATGGGAGGCACACCCCTGGGAGCTGGAGTCTGAACCAAGGGCCTCCCACATGGGAAGCTGGCCCCAGTTCATCATCTGGGTCTGTGCAGACCTGGCCCAGGACTGGGCAATCCTCAGACCCCGGGGGCTGCAAAGCGAGTGCTTAACCCATTGAGCCAGCCCAGCTTCCCCTACAAAATACAATTCTATAATGACAGAAAGTGGGTAGCTGGTTGAGTTTGGTAGTGGTATAGATATGTTACAAAGGGGCACAAGGAAACCATTTGTGATAAGAGTAGACGTTCTATTTTCTGATTGTATGGTTTCATGGATGTGTATATATGTCAAAAGTTATCAAATTGTACACATAAATTTATATAGTTTGTTGTGTGTTAATTATACCTCAATGAAACTATAAAATTAGAAAATAAAAACAGAAACAAGATAAAATAGAAGGGTTCTTTTCTCTCATGTTTCAGATTGAATGTAGTAAGTATTATAGGAATGATACAGTAGACCAATGGTTTCTAGGACTCAGCCTCCTTCTTCTTGCTCTGAAATTCTATACATGCAACTTATATCTTGTGATTTAAAATAGCTTTTCCAGCTCTTTTCATTGTGTCCCCATGATAAGTAGGGGGAAAGAGAGAAAAAAAAGTAGAAATCAAATTGTTCTTTTAAGATCATAAACTAGACTCTGAACACATCACTTCTACCATCCCATTGAACAAAGCTATATGACCACAACTTAACAAAGTCGGCCAGGAGATTTAGCTTTTTAACTATGCTACCATGTCAGTAAAGGATAAGAAGCCAGAAATCTTTACCTCCCCAAATATAAGTGTCTTCTATGAAATTTCACTTGAACCAATCCAATAAATAAGCTATTGATTATGTTATAGTTTTTTTTTTTTTTTTTATTGTTTTTTTTTTTTTATCTTTTCACATTTATAGAGAGAAATTATCTTTTTGTCTTCAGTGCATAGTTATTTCTATTTTACTTTTTGACAGATAGAGAGAGAGGCAGAGACAGAGACAGTTAGAGAACCAAACTGTGGGAACTCCCCAGTTCAGCACGTGGGTCCTGCCTGGGCCGGAGCCGGGACTCGATCCCCGGTCCTCATGGCCTCAAAGCGAGCGCTCAACCCGCTGAGCCGTCCCGGCTTTCCCCTATAGTTTTTAAAAGTTAATAGACAAGAAACATTCTGTTTCATTTTTCTAAGAGAGAAAGAGCTAGGTGTTTCACTGAGAAAGAAGAAAGGGTCTCCTGGGTCCTGTAACCAAGGTTCGAAGCTATGTAGATGTTGAGAAGATGTGAAAATGCATACGATTTTGTAGCATTTTATAATTATATTTTCTCCTTAAAAGTACCCAAAGTCAGCCAGGCTCATCAGTGTTTCTTTGAGTTTGCACAATGTGTTTAGATCTCAGTAAAACATTAGAACAATTTTTGATGTCACTGCTATTTATTTCTCAAGGAATGGCTCCATTCTTTCATCATGATTGTGAGTATTTAGAATCATGAATATACTAAGAATTTTATAGGTTCTGCTACAAAAAGTAGGAAGTTTCTTATTCTCCCTGAAGTTTACTTAACGAAAGATGAATGAAGGCTATCTGTTGAAACATGTGCGCTATGGAGGGGAAACTTTCGTGACTGAGTATAAGAGAAAAGTTCAAAGATAGGTATTAAAAAAAGAATACAGTGGGTCAAAAGGTCTAAAATATTAGATACAAGTGCCTCCTATATAGCCTTTTTTATTATCTCTGTATAGTGCTACCTTCTGACATTTGTTAGTTTAAGCACATTTGGGCTGCAATCTTGAACGACTACTTTTACACTTTTGACATCTTTTTTTTTTGTAGCTTTTATGGTAGCTAATTCGTATTTTACTGCCAGTACTTTGTTTAGTGACTTTTTAAAACCAGTACTTATTTGACTTGTTTCTTCTATTTTGTAAATGTCTCCTCTTTATGAGCATTCTCAGCAGAAAAGATGGTTGAAATATTTTTTTAAGGTATAATTTAGTCTAATGGCTTTTATATCTTTGTATTTCCCTAGGCAAAACTTATTCTCTGAATTTTTTAAGTTGTTCATTCAAAGCCTGTCAAACACTTCCAGCCATCACTCAGCATCCTGAGTGTAACTGATTGAACCATGGGATGTGGCATATGTGTTAGGGTGAGCTGACAGATGCCACAGCTGTGACACTGTCAGTCAACCACATGGCTTTAGACAGAACATGAGTGTTTGTCAGCATAAAAGAAAAATGAGCTAATTCTGAGGGCAGGGTATTCTTTTGGATTAAAATTTCAGACCTTCATTTTCCTAGAGAAATGTTTCCCTATAATTGTTTCTAGTTCCTTACAATATCAATAAAATTGTGATCATATTTAAATTATTTCTTAACACTTATTGACAATAATAGTAGATAATCATTATCGAGTGCCTGCTAAAATACAAGGATAAATAGTAATTGCTTTACACGAATTATCTATGAAGCTGAACTATTATAATGTGTGTTTACAAATGAAGACATTCAGCTCAGTTAGGTGGTAAAGTGAACACTTCAGTTCAGTCCTCTCATTCTCTTTTATTTTTTTTAATAATTATTTTATTTTTAATTATATTTATATACAATATTATATTAGTTTCAGGTACACAACATGGTGATGGAACATTTATATAACTTACAAAGTCATCATTCTGATAACATCTTGTACTCATTTGATACCATATATAGTTATTACAGTTATTGACTGTATGCCCTATGCTGTCCTTTACATCCCCATGACTGTTTTGTAACTATGAATTTGTACTTCTTAATTTCTTTCCCTTTTTTAATCACCCCTCCAGCCCTCCTCCCATCATCCCAACAAATCTAGTACCCATCTGACAGCATTCATATTTACTACAATATTATTGACTATATGCCTTATGCTATACTCTACTTCCTTGTAATTACTTTGTAACAACTAATTTGTACTTTTTAATCCTTTCCCCTTATTTCACTCACATCCCAAACCCTTCTCCCATCTAGCAACAATCTGAATATTTTCTGTATCTGTGAATTTGTGTCTGTTTTTTTTTTATTTTCTTCTTTTGATTCCACCTATAAGCAAAATCAATTTGTATCTGTCGTTCTATAACACTCCACTCAATACAATACCCTCCACATCTTTTGATTGGAGATTTTAATTCATTTAAATTGAAAGTAACTGTTTATAGATATGTAGCTATTGTCATTTTATTATTCATAATTTTGCTTTTTTTCCCCCCTCCCATCTTAAAGAAGTCTCTCTAACATTCCTTGTAATACTGGTTTGGTGGTGACAAACTCCTTTAGCTTTTCCTTGTCTGGGAAGCTCTTTTTCTGTCCTTCAATTTTGAATGATAGCCTTGCTGGATACAGTAATGTTGGTTGCATATCCTTTGTTTTCATCACATTGAATATTTTCTGCCACTCCCTTCTGGCCTGCAAAGTTTCTGTTGTGAAATCAGCTGCCAGTCTTATGGGTGCTCCTTTAAAAGTTACTAGGTTCCTTTCTCTTGATGCTTTTAGGATTCTCTCTTTGTCTAACTTTTGCTGTTTTAAATATGTTTCTCAGTGGAGGCTGCTTGGTTTCATTTCATTTGGGACTCTCTGTGCTTTGTGGGCTTGTATGTCTATTTTCTCCTCTCCGTTAGGGAAATTTTCAGTCATCATTTCCTCAAATAGATTTTCAATTCCTTGCTTTCTCTCTTCTTCTTGTACTGCTATGATGAGAATCTTGTTATGCTTGATATTGTCCCAGAGGAATCTTAAACTATTCTCAGTTTTTTGAATTCTTTTTTCTTTTTCTTGTTCTGATTGGGTGTTTTTTCTTCTACCTTTTCTTTCAAATCACTGATTTGATCCTCTGCTCCATCTAGTCTGTTGGTGATTCCCTCTATTCCATTCTTCATTTTAGTTATTGTATATTTTATTTCTGCCTGGTTCTTTGTTATGGTTTCTATGTCCTTCTTAATGGATGCTATGTCTTTGTTGAATTTTTCACCAAGTTCCTTAAGCATCTTTATAACCATTGTTTTGAGTTCTGTCTCTGATAGCTTGTTTGCCTCTATCTCATTTAGATCTTTTTCTGGAGTTTTCTGCTGTTTTTTCACTTGGGACATATTTCTTTAATTCCTCATATTGGTTAGCTCTCTATGTTTGTTTCTATGTACTATGTAGGTCTGCTATATTTTCCAGTATTGCTAGATAGCCTATGTGGTAGGTGCCTTGTGGGTTTCTGAAACTGTTTCCCTGGTCACCGGCACTGGGTATTCCTGTAGATTCTTGTTTGGTGGCAGTGCTGTGCCTTGAGCTATGCAGCAACAGTCACAGAACATACTGAGACCAGTTTCCGTCCACCTGGTGCCTGCAGACTCCTCCAATAGTTTTCCAGGAAAGACTGCAATGAAAAACGTGCCTCTGGCTTTGGGGGAGTTGGGTAGGGCAAGGCCCCAATGAGTAGGCAGGTGGAGCAACTGGAGCTCACCAGACCAACCAGGTTCAGATTTGGACATGTAGGGGTAGGCACAACACAGGGAAGATGGCAGCTGTCAGGTGGCTGCTCCAGAGAACGACCCAATTTAGTAAACTTGGTGACTTTTTCTTCAGCCCTCACCACAAAGCCATACACCTCAGTCTGCCCCCGCCCCGCCCCGCCCCCCATAGGTCTCCCATGCCCCTCCTGAGTCATCATCTCTCTGCTGGAGCACAAGGTGAGTGACCGCGAGAGACTGGGTCTGTGTGTGGGTGCTTTAAGAGAACATATGGGTTTTCCACAGCCTTCTGTCCCACCCAGTCAAAATCCCCATTTCCAGATGGGTGGCCTCTCTTCCTAGCACCAGTACCCTAAACTGGGGAGTTCGGTATGGGTCTTGGGTCCTCTCGTCCACCAGGGGGAGCCTCTGTGGCTGAGATATGACTTCTGATTCTCCCCCACCACATGGAGGTTTGAGGCCCGCCCCTTTCGCAGTTCTGCCCCTCCTACCAGTTTTGATGTGGTCTCTATTTTGTTTCCTTAGTAATAAAACTTCGGTTCCACTAGACTTCAGATGGTTCTCCGGGTTGGTTGTTCTATAATTCAGTTGTAATTTTAATGTGTTCATGGAACAAAGCAAGCAGTGTTTACCTACTCCGCCATCTTGATTATTCTAATCCTCTTATTCTTAATGGATGTACACATATTTCCTCACCAAGCCTTCTGCAATAAGAGAGAATAAAGAATACCAATACTCCTGATAGCCACTTCTTTAACTTCAGATAGTATTCTTCTTTTTCCTTCTAATGAGTTATATGGCACACGTGGCATTCAAAGCTTTGGGTTTTTGTTGTTGTCGTTGTTGTTGTTTTTTAAGATTTATTCTATTTTTGACAGAGATAGAGAGATACAGAGGCAGAGAGAGACAGAGATAACAGGGAAGGCCCAGAGCAGTCTCCACAGTTGTACTTCATCAGTTTGCAACGTGGTTTTGTTTCACTCAGGTTGATCGGGGCCACGCAGGGCAGGAACTGGGCCTGGGGCTGGACCAGGATTCAATCCTCTGTCACTGGAGCTGCAAAGTGAGCACTCAACCTGCTGAGCCATCCCAGCTTCCCCTCAAAGCCTTTTAAAAGCCTACATTAAAAACATTTTTGTCAAGTAACTTTTGAATATTTTATTTCATTTGTGATTTAACATGTCTAAAGATCATCTGATATCAACCTCTTCCCAGCTTCATTTTCTGCCAACTATACACATTAAACTGGGTACAGTTACCCAACACCCTGTGAACTTTCACACTTCTGGACCTTCAAACGTGCTCTGCCAGGAGTGATCTGTATTTACCCTTACATTAGGGCCTTTTATGGGGCCTTCTGAGACTCTTTCAGGTAGAAGGAATTGCTCTCCCTCCGTGATCCCATGTCAGTTCATATATATCTTGATTACACAATATTTTTTAGTATTGTACAATCAATACTAAAGATTATTGAATTAGTAATATATACTTACATTATGCTGCAATATATATTCTTGTTTGTATGTTTATATAGAGCAGAGGTGTCCAATCTTTTGGCTTTCCTGGGCCACACATAAAATACACTAACACTAAAAAAAAGCTGATCAGCTAAAAAAAAAATAAAAATTGCAAAAAAAACCCAACAACCCCACATCTCAATGTTTTAAATAAGTTTAAGAATTTGTGTTGGGCTGCATTCAAAGCCGTCCTGGGCTGCATGCAGCCTGTGGGCTATGGGTTGGACAAGCTAGATATAGAGTGATTGATTAAGAGGATGGGCCTTGAAATCAAACTTTCTGGGTTTGAACCCCAGCTCTATACTACTAGCTCTTACAGTTCTAAATTCATTTCTTTATAATGTTAACTTTATTTATTTATTTATTTATTTATTTATTTATTTATTTTTTATTTTTGACAGAGAGAGAGAGAGAGAGAGAGAGAGAGAGAGAGATACAGAGATAGAGAGAACTGAACTGGGGGAGCTCCCAGTTCAGCATATGGGTCCGCACGGGCCGGGGCCGGGATTCGATCCTCGGTCCCCGGCTCGCAAAGTGAGCGCCTAACCCACTGAGTCATCCTGGCTTCCCCTAGCTCTTACAGTTCTAATCAAATTATTTAACCCCTGTATGCCCCAGTTTCCTCTTATGTAAAATTGGGATTTAATAATAATTTCATAGGGTTTTTTGAGTATTTAATGAGTTACTACATGGAAAAGAGCTTTAATGCTTTGTTTGTAATGAGCCCTCAATGCTGTTATCTATTATTATTATAAAGATTATATGTCTAGGGGAAAAGTTTGAATAACAAAATTTCTGAAGGTGAAATTTTGGGGAAAGATGGTATGTGCATTTATAGATACCCATCTTAACTGGGTTTCTTTAAAAGCAGATACTGATACTGGATCCAAATATAAATAGTTTATTTAGGTGCTAAAGGCAAACCTAATAGGGGTGGTGGGAAAATGATAAAGAGAAGAAAGGTAGCCAGTAATGGGTATACTACTAAGCCCGTCACCACTTTGGATACCTGAAGCCCAATCCTATTGAAACTCTAGGAAACCCTAGGGGCCAGTATTGACACAAACCTTGGAGTGATCCTACTCAGGGGGTGAGGGAGCTGGGCTATGGGTAGGTACACTGACTCCTGCCCTGTCAGGTCAGTCATTGAGGACCATCGTCTGATCCTGGGATCAGCGATATATAAGGGAAAGGCAATGGGAAGGCTCTGCCTTAAGATTCTGGCAGTAATGGCATTGTCTGTAGATAACTTTAGAAGAGTAACAAAATTGACTAAAAGTCACTCTGATGTGCTGTAATTCTTTGAAACCTTAATTATAAACTAGTGCCTTTAGGGGCACCCCCACATCACTTCCCTGTAACTACTACCTGGGATTAATCCCCCCAACACTTCTGGCTTATTTCACAAGCAGGAAAGTACATTTTATTGGCAGGAGAAAGAATAAAATTCAGGTGCTGGAAGCCTGGCCAGCATGAACTGAAGGGCAAAGAGAGAGGATTCTGGTCAGAATGCCATCAGCTTCTGCTACAGTTGAACCTTGCCCCATTCAGATCATTCACATACGTTCATGATCATTTGTACTGCTAGAAGTTCTGCCCATTGTAGTGCAAATTTCCCTTCACTACTGTCTGCCATGACCACCGAGTGCAGCTGTATCACCTAAACAGTCTGTTTTTAGGTCACATGACACATTGAGCCAACCCCGTTTGAATCAGAATTGAGTTGTATTGTTTACTGACAACTGGTTATGGGAACTGTTTGTGAAGTCATAGGTATGACCCGAAGGAGAGACTTTGGTTTAGCAAGTTAAGTAACATGGGCTGCCAGTTCCTGCAATTTAGTTGGTCCCTTCGGATATACTCATGCCTGATCACAAATGTACCATTCATAGTATAATGGGTTACTGCTGTACCCATCCACTTGATGACTTGGAGGATCTTGGAGCCAGTAACCAGCTCATGATAAACAGCTCTGGTAGAGTAGTCACTTCATGTCATGTAATCAGGTTCAGTTGTTCGTAGGTCCAGTAGCAAACTGAGAGCTGCCTTTTGAATAATAAACAATTCTTTGAAACTATCTAGATTTCACCTCAGGTACTAAGTGATAAATGAGCCTGTCATTTTTTTTCCCCTCTCAGTATACTGACACTAACAGCAACTAGCTAACTCTGCTCTCTCTATAAATTCCATTATCCCCTTATCTCTCATATTCTAGAGACATTGCATAAGCTAATGCATCCCTTTATCCCATATCCCAACCCATTTTAGTGGGTGTTGATGACATTTGGAAATCAGGCCAGCATGCACTGAAATGTTGTGGCAGGGGATATGGGCAGGGTGCCAAAGCTTCTGCCACTGCATCACTGAATACTTCCAAAGAAAGTATTTCAATTTACGTTCCCACAAACAATATGTAAGATGGCTATCTTTATGCATCCTTACCATCTCAATATATTATTTAATGTTTGTTTTTTGCTCATTTGATAAGCTTTTAAAAATGCTGCTTCATTGTTTTACATGTATTTTATTATTGTGAAGTTACATGTATTTTCACACACATGAAAGCCATTGATATGTCTTTCACTATGAAAAATCCATTTGCAATGCCTTTTTCCATATTTCTTCATTTTTCTACCTGGTTGTTGGTTTTACTTCTAATGACTTGTCAAAGTTCTCTCCGTACCAAGAAAATTAGCTTTTGTTTTTTTTAAATAATGTTTTTTCATATAGCTATGTTTTAATCTTCTCTTAATGCGTCTGTGTTTAATTACTTGCTTGTAAAAGTCTCCCCATCACTAAAATTATCAAAATAATTCCTCTGTGGTGTTTTTCAAGTTTAAGTTCAATTGTTGTATTTTAATTATTTATCTTTTTACCCCTCTTTCTAGAATTTAACATCCTGAAAGCAAGTTTCCAGGACACAGAAAGTGTTAAACTAATGACAGTTTTCTCCCTTCCTTGCTTTTTTCTTTTGTTTCTGTCTTATATGTCTTTCTAACCTCAATACCTACCAAAGTACCTGGTGTATAATAATTCCTCAACCAATTCTTGCTTACAAAAATGAACAAATTACATGGGCTTACCTATATTCTTAAATAAATTTTATTTTTTAGAACATTTTTAGATTTGCAGAAAATTTGTGAAAATAATGCAGAAAGTTTCCATATCTCATATTCAATTTCCCCTGTTAATAATAGTTTCACATTAGTGTGTCATATTTGTTACAATTAATGAACCAATACTGATTTGTTATAATTAACTGAAGTTTATACTTTATTCAGATATCCTAATTTTTACCTAATGCCTCTTTTCTCTTCCAGGATCTCATCTAGGTTATTATATTATATTGAGTTATTATTTCTCCCTAATTTCCTCTTGACTATGACTGTTTCTCAAAATATTCCTTGTTTCTGATAACCCTGATGACAGTTTTGAGGGGTACTGGTCAGGCATTTTATAGCGAGTATTTTTCTCTATTAGGAATTGTCTGATGATTTTCTCGTGATTAGACTGGGATTATGGGTTTCTGGGAAAAAGACCACAGTAAAATGCCATTTTCATTACATCATATCAAAAGCACATACTATCAACATGATTTATCACTGTAGTGTTGATCAGCTTCCTGAGATAGCATTTATCATACTTCTCCACTCTAAATTTTTTTGTGTGATGTTTAATTTTATGCATCAACTTGACTGGGCTAAAGGATTCTCAGATAGCTGGTAAAATCTTATTTCTGGGTGTGTTGGTGAGGCTGCTTCCAGAAGAGATTAGCATCTGAATCATTAGACTGAGTAAGGCAGATCTATCTGCCCTCACATGTGTGGGTGGGCATCATCCAATCCGCAGAGAGTCAAAACAGAAGAAAAGCCAGAGGAAGGGCCAAGTCATTCTCTCTCTTTCTTTGAGCTGGGACATCTATCTTCTCCTGCACTTGGACACCAGGGCTCCTGATTTGGGGCCTTCGAACTTGAGAATGACACCGGCAGGCCCCCAGTTTTCATGCCTTTGGCCTCAGACTAGTTACCCCATTGGCTCCACTGGTTCTCAGGCTTTAAGCCTTGAACTGAATTATACTGCTGGCTGTCCTGGTTCTCCAGCTCATGGATGGCAGATCAAGGGACTTCTCGGCCTCCAGAATCATGTGAGCCAATTCCTATCGTAAATCTCCTCATATATATCTATATCTGTATCTCTATGGATCTATGTCTATCTATAATCTATTATTTGTCTATCATCTATTTTTTATCATCTGTTATGTATCTGTTTATCTATCTATTTATCATCTATCATCATCCATCTATGTATCTATTTATCTATCTATGTATCTATCTATGTATCTATCTATGTATCTATCTTATCTATCTATCTATCTATCTATCTATCCACCTCTCTAATGCCTACCTATCTTATTAGTTCTGTTTCTCTGGAGAATCTCGACTAATACACACTCTCTTTTCTTCTTTCCATACTGCACTCTTTGGGAGGAAGTTACTATACACACAATGTAAACTTAAGGAGTGGGGAGTTATGCTCTACCTTCTTGAGGATGGAGGATCTACATATGTGGAAATCTTCTGCATGGGAGATTTGACTGTTGTCCCCTGTTTATTTATTCTATCACCTATTTATATTAGTATAGACTCATGGGTATTTGTTTTATATTTTGAGTTAGAATCTAATATGATTTATTTATTTTGTTGCTCAAAATATTCCTTTTTTGGCTGTTAGGAGCTATTTCAGTTGGCTGCTATGTCCCTTTGATATATCCCATGATTGTATGTTTTGTTTTGTTTTTATACTGTCTTACTTTCTGCCACACCAAGATGCTCTAGGCTTATCTTCTGTATTTTCTGCCCCAGTACTAGAATCAACCTTTTCTCTGAGGAGTGCTGGTTCCTTTTACTGGAGAACATTATTAGAAAATAAGATCTGGGCTTTAGATATACCTCTTACTACTGAGGTTGAACTTAAACTTTTTAAGCAGATAGCCAAAACCAATACAATATTATTTATTTAATAAACAAATTGCTAGTATGATTTATAACATGCTGACCTGTCCTTAAATTATGAGTTTCATCTGGCAATGAATATTCCTTGAATGGTTTTCTACGTAAATTTAAGTATTCTCTTAGCTGCAATTACAAATTAAAAGCATGTGTCCTCATAGTTGCTATACTACGTGCAATTATGTATATGGTGTAGAGCTTTTTAGAGCTTTACAAACCTGTGCCAAAACTGATAGCATGTTTTTCAGAGAAATAAGCACCTTTCTAAGCATCAGCTGCTCTGAGTCTTTTAGATTTAGAGAATGTAGATAAAAATGCTGGGTTGGATCCTGAAATGCCTTGTAATGTGAAGAAGATTCTCCATAACTAAAATAAAAATAATGACAAAAGTCGTGACTATCACCTCATCTTGTTACCAATGTCTATCTCCGCTATTGGTGAGCACGGTGACATTTGGTCAATACAAGTGAGCAAACATTCAATGACCATAAACATCCTTGACCATAAAAATGCTGTCTTGTGACTCGAATCTTATCTGACTTGCTAAGTGTAGGAAACATTTAACACTCTCCTAGGGCACTGATTAATGAGGAAACACTTAGTTTCACATTTAATGTGAGTTATTATACCCACTGGCAGCCTTTTAATTTTATAAGATACTAATTCTGTATGATGTTTGCATTTATTGGTGTCTGCACTCATAGCACAAGACCTACATCTCCATATGATTTCACTTCAGCTCGAGAAAATGCAACTTGGAGCTAATTTTTGAAAATGCATGTCATGTGCTAACTGCAGCTTTACCCAGCTCTTCTTCCCTTTTGACTTTCCATGGATTTTATTGATGTAAAAGTGTTGGGGGGTGGGAAGCTGGGATGGCTCAGTGGGTTAAGTGCTCACTTTGCAGAGCTGGGGACCAAGGATCAAATCCTGGTCCCGGCTCGTGTGGACCCATATGCTGAACTGGGTAGTTCCCGCAGTTCAGTTTTCTCTCTGTCTCTGTATCTCTCTCTCTCTCTCTCTGTCAAGAACAATAAAAAAAAAGTGATGGGGGAAGTTAAACTAACCTGAACTGACTATCTTATTCATATATACGTTTAGTCTTCATTCTTACAACAGCATTAAGAGCTACTATACATGTTTTAAAGCTGAGGAAACTAATTTGAAGAGGCTTTGCAACTTGCTCAAAATCACACAATTTATAAAGTAGCAACTTTCAAAATTATTATGTAGGATTTATTTCCAGATTGATTTGACCCCAGAGTTCACTTTTTCCTACTCCAGTGAGTGTCCTCAAAATTGGCAGCATGTATAAGAATAATTTAAGATGATTAAAAAATAATAATGATGCCCAAGGCCTACTGTAAGAAATTCTGATTTAATAATTCTGGGGAAGACTCTAGGCCTCAGCAAGTTTTAAAAGTTCCTCAGCTGATACTAATGTGCAATTAAGCCTGAAACAGAGCACATCACCATTTCTGCTTTCATTTCCTAATTAAAGCTAACATTTATGCAGTGTCCTTATGGACTTCAAAGTTGTTGTTTTTTAAATACATAATTTATTTAATCTTTAAACCAACCTTGCAGTTAGGGATTATTAAAACCACTTTATAGAATAGGAAACAGATGCTCAAGGAGTTTATAAATCTTAGTCAATATTACGGTAAGTAGCTGAAACAAGAAAAATTGATGAGTGCTTTTAGAATCCTTTTTTAGAATCTCCTAATATTAATTCCTTTTGGCTCTCTCCCTTTCTTTCCCTCCCCCTCTGTCCTATTCCCCAGCTCAGGACAGCAAGAGCTACCTGAGTGACATACCAAACTACCTATGTGTGAATGGACAGGAATGGTGGCTATAAGGACTGTGATTCATTGCTAAAGCAACACAGGCCAGTAGTAAAAGCAGAGTTGAGGGTAGAATACCTTAAGCAAGGAATTTTATTTTTGAAATTAAGGTTCAACAATAAAATGGGGGAAAATAGACTACCTCACTGTTTCAAGATGAAAATAAAACAATGTGTATGGAAGAATTTTGTAAATTGAATAGTGTTATACTAATCAATGACTAGTATGCTAGTCATTACTATTTGATTTGTAATGATTAGTTCTGAACTGTTGTATTAGTTTGCCAGGGCTTCTTTGACAAGTATCACAACCTTAGTGACTTAAAACTACAGAAAATTCTTCTCTTCCAGGTCTGAAGACTAGAAACATGGAATTAAGGTGTCAGCACGCCCACACCTCCCCTCCACCCACCACAAAGGTTCTGAGAGGGAACCTTGTCCCAGTTCTGATGGCTGCTGGCAGTCCTTGTTCCTTAGCTTTGTAGGCACATCACTCCAATTTCTGCCTCTCTCTTCCCATCACATCATTTCTTTGTCTCAAATATCATTCTACCTTTCTCTCACAAGGATCATTTCATTGGATTTAGGACATACCTAGAAAATCCAGCATAATCTCATCTTGAAATACTAAACTTAATGACATCTGCAAAGAACCTTCTTCCAAATAAGGTAACATTAATATGTTTCAGGAATTAGGACATGAACACATCATTTGGGGCGGGGGGGGGGGGCAGGTGGTACTCTTCAACCCACTGCAGATATTACAAGTATTTCTCTTTCCTTAAACTCAACATACCACCCTCTGATTCATTAACTGCCACTTGCCAATAAATTTTATTTCTAGGTCCTTTAGATGGTAAATAAGGTCTCCAGTCCACAAGTCAGCACTGTCTTGTCCCTTAAACAACTACACAGAACTTTCTGCCACTTCCCAAATAATCTCCACACATTCTTACCCATTTCCTTTTTTTTAAAGAAATCCGTTTTTGTTTTTAATTGTTTTTGACAGAGAGGGGGGAGGGTGAGAAGAGAAGAGAAGAGAAGAGAGAGAGAGAGAGAGAGAGAGAGAGAGAGAACTGAACTGGGGGCACTCCCCAGTTCAGCACATGGGTCTGCACGGGCCTGGGCCGGGATTCGATCCTTGGTCCCTGGTGCTGCAAAGTGAGCGCTCAACCCACTGAGCCATCATGCCCCCCCCCCCCGTTTCTTTCTGTAAGCCATTCCTGATGCTTATCTTCCTCTCTTTCTGGGCCTCATCACTATTTTTCATCTTCTGTGAAATGTTTACTAAACATCAAATCAAACCAAACCAAACAATAACAAAAACAAACAAAACCCCAAAACTGCTGCTGCTTATTTCCTTTCCAAATTTGCTAGGTTTCTTGACTTCTTAATTTTGATTCCAGCACTTATCATAGGCTGAACTTTACCGTTATAGTTGAGCATATGTTTGCTTTCCCACCAGACTAAGCTTTGCTTTTGTTATGTCCTCAGCATAGAGATGTGACTCATACATCTTCGTGCTGCCCACTGCACAGGACTCCATGCCCAGCACATGGTAGGTTCTCAGTACGGCCTGTTGAACCACAGGGAAATGTTTGAGCACTTCCCTCAGGTTCCTCCAGTCTACTACCATGTGGGACAGCCAAGCAAGGGCCCCAAAGTCTATTCTCCTTGCAGTGGTACAAATTCTACTGACACATGTAGCTTACTGTCTTTATTTGGGCATTTTATTATTGTTATTATTAGTAATGCTATTATCTAGAAAATTGGCTTATGGGCTCCTTTTCTTCCTCTTCTCACTTGGTAGTTTATTTTGTGGTGATAAAGTTATGTATGCTCCAGAATTTTCTTCGATGAAAGTACTTTTTCTTTGATGGAGTGTATTTTATTTGATGATGAGTCTATAGCTTTATTTCCAGTGATAACTAATATTTCTTCCATCATTTTACTTTAATTAACCCCTCATGTGAAGGAGGGGAGAGGGTACAGAGGCTGTGTGAGTCTCCATTCTCTCCTCAGCTCTCAGTTCTGTACTTTGATTTAGGTTTCACCTTTTTGAAGTTTCATATATTTATTTTTCTCTTTAATTTCCCCTATCGCTTTTGTAGCTAAACCTCTTTTCAATCTTGGATTCAAAATCCAAAACTAGGCTTTGGAAAAAGTGACCAGTAGATTGGATATTGTTCCATTTCCTGAATACTGCCAACGTTATGCAGGAGGTACCACTTGTCTTCATGATTTTAAAAATGATTTTCTTTCTGAAATGAACACTTTTCTCAGATTCTCCTAGATTGAATAGCCGCATACACGTACTTTGAAGGTAGAAATGTCGGTTGCCCATCTCTGTAATTATAGTACCAGCATGGTGTCTGGCACATAATAGGTAGTCAAAAAAACAAACAAACAAACAAAAAACATAAATCAATGAATGTAAATATCCACTTTGGGATCTGGCAAAAACAATGGATAGCTCTGATTTCTCTTTCTTCCTTTTTTTCTTTTTTAAAAATTTATTTTTTATTGTTTTTTACAGAGAGAGAGAGAGACACAGCGAGAAGGGAGAGGGGCAAAACAGTCTCCATAGTTGCACATCATCAGTTTTTCCACATAGTTTCATTCCACAGGTGGGAGGGGCTGTACAGGGCAGGAACTGGGC
>PVKE010019358.1:0-28559 GCA_004027555.1 Craseonycteris thonglongyai | reverse complement strand
TCTTCAGTACATATTTATTTCTATTTTACTTTTTGACAGATAGAGAGAGAGACAGAGACAGAGACAGTTAGAGAACCGAACTGTGGGAACTCCCCAGCTCAGCACGTGGGTCCTGCCTGGGCCGGAGCCGGGATTCGATCCTCGGTCCTCATGGCCTCAAAGCGAGCGCTCAACCCGCTGAGCCGTCCCGGCTTTCCCTCTTTTCTTTTTTGAGAAAGCTCGAAGCTAGATATTTTCATCCTCTCTCCTGTGCTGATTGCATTCCCGAGGAAGAACCTTCTGGTCTCCTGCCTGCTGCCACGTGGAGGGCACAGGCCTCAGTACTGGAGCCAGAAGCGTGGGAGTCAGCGTGCTCACCATTCAGTGTATAAATTCCCCGAACACCCCCGTTTTCATTGTGACATTCTCCCCCATCCCGGACAGGGTCTGGCTCTTTTTACCATCTGTTTCATCCTGTCTGAACACCACACTTCTGTTGGGTGGAGTGGAGCAGTTGCTTCCAGGCAAAGTGGAGGAAGAAATGTAACTGTTTCATAAGCAACGGTTTTACTTCACTGTGCTTTCCAATGTTTTGAAGACTTTGAGGGTTACTGTTATGGAAACTGGGCTGTTTATTGTCTTTCCTCGCTGCTGACATGGGATTGCACTTTTGTGAGGTAAATGAGTCATTTCCCACCTGTTCTTTTACTTTCAGCTTCTAAAATGATTATACTGTCATCTCCTCTCTTGACATTTATAGATGTGTAATTACAACTTAAAAGGTTTATCTGGTCTTGTTTTAACAGACATGCAGGACAGAGAAAAGTAAATGGGCCTATTCAATCTGCATTCAAGATGCAATACATCTCCTTTCATATTTAAAAAACCAAATGAACATTAATAATTATTGTACAGATTGACCTTGGTGCTTCCGTGGTCCACCATGATGGGTGATGGAGGTATAAGAAAAGGGGGAGGGGGAGAGTAATCCATAGTGTGTGGTGTGATTCACAGTGGGACCCTGTCTCCTTTGTTTGCTCTCAGCTGAATGAGTTTACAAGTGTTTGGTTCAGTGGATAATCCATTACGCTTTCTAGTTTTAATGAAACCAGCCTTCCCATAAAGTGCATGTGACTTTAAATTACTGCCATAGGAAATGACTCTGGTAAAGAATCTTCAGAATGAAGATAACATGTAAGCAAACATCCAGAGTGTAAAAGGAGATTATTCTACTCCTGATAGGATCTCTTCATGAAGATCCAAAGCTCTAATCAGTTATAACCCAAACAACTGAGAGAGAAGTTGCTAACAAAATTGAAGTTATCAATGAAACTCCTTGAAGGATGATTTCTATCTCTTTTAGTCAATAAAGAATTGTGTTGCATATTGTGAACTGGAGTATAAATTTATACAGTAATAGTATGATGGACAGATAGATATTAAAATTTTAGCACTCAAGACATGAGGACTCTTCATAAAAATTCTACTTTTTCATTAATATTGAAAATCAATTAAATCTGGGAATATTGCATAAAATGCTATTAGTCTAATTGCTAAACATTTAGAAGCTTCATTTGTAATTTCTTAGCGAAGAGCAACAAGTAAAAATGGACGTGCTACTGGGGAAATCTTGGTTTATTTTTATAGTGGTAAAAGTGACTGAAACGATACATAAATTATATAGCAGATTTCTTTATGCAGCTGCATGGCAAATCAGATTCTGTTAAGCAAAATGCTATTTAAAATATTTTAAAGCGCCTTTTAAAAATGGATCCCTCAACCGCCTTGACCTCAATTAAATGAAAGTGGAATCTTAAGTTAAGTGAGCGAACAGGCAGCTTTTTTGACCTGAGGATTTCACTCTGTTCTTTGGCAGGGAGAACTGGAGACCACAGCTAACCCCTAAGGCCCACCTGTGTGAGGAACTGTAGAGAAAATCACTCATTAAGCTGGTAGGTATCCTAGGTAGAAATAGCAAGGAAATCTCACGCTGACTTAAGGGAATACATAATGGACCCGGGCAACTTAGAACCATGAGCATGTTTTAACCTTAAGTGGTGTGTGCATTAAAATAAAAACAGTAATATAGTTCAAGCAATTCCATGCAGTTGCAACCCATTCAGTCCGTCTGTCTGTCTCCCTCTACTCTCATCACCTCTCTTTACACCAGTGGTGACTAACCTTTTGGTTTTCCTGGGCCACCTCAGAAGAAGAAGAATTGTCATGAGCCACATATAAAATACACTAACACTAATGATAGCTGATGAGCTAAGACCAAAAAAATAAAACAATCGCAAAAAACATCTCAGAATGTTTTAAGGAGCTGTGTTGGGCCACATGGAAAGTCATCCTGGGCTGCAGGTTGGACAATGTCTGTCTTATGCCAGAGGATTTGGCTGGATGAGTGGAAGGTTGTGACAGGTCAGGACCGAGCAGCAGCAATAGTTGGCTCTGCTTCCCAATGTCACCCACTGCACACCTTAAACTTACACAATGTTATGTGTCAATTATATCTCAAGAAAGCTGGGGAATGGTGATATTAATCTGGTTGTTTCATCTATCAATCTTTGTCAACTTGCTTCTATTGCTATGGTTTATGGACAGAATAGGTTGTTTTCATCTAATTGTAACTTTGAGAAAAATGTTACTGAATTTATTCATTCACTCAGCAAATATTTACTACATGCTTTCTCTGTGGCAGTTAACTGTTGTAGATATTTGACACATAGATAAACAAGTGGACAAAAATTCCTGCCCCTGTAAAACTTAAATTTTAGGGGAGAAAGGAGAGAATAAACAAAATAAATAAAAGTTAAGTAAATTATGTCATTTCTGGGAAGATAATACATGTTTTGAGGAAAGTAGAACAGTTTGAAGGGGCTTAGGAAGAAGGCTACAGTGAAAAGGGGTGACCAGCATGGGCCTCATAGCGAGGGTAACACTTGAGCAAACATTAAATGCATATTTCTTAATCAATATTATTATAATCACTAAATTTAGAACTCATTTGGTAGTAGTTTTTAATTTTCTTCTACTGATTGGGAGCTTTCTGCTTATTATAATATACACTAAACTTTACATAAGTCAGTGTTTACATTATCACCTGTAGAGAGAAATATACTGTATAATTTTTGAAAGTTAAGTAAGCATATATTTCTAAAAGATGAAGTAAGCTTGTTGATGATCTTGGATTGATTTAATTGTATTAGTCAAGAGATGGTAATTAAATTTGGAAAATATCCTTAATTCTTTACTAAGCAAATGGTGATTTGATTGTATAAATTTTAGTAATTTTCACTAGAAATCAGACTTATTTTTTTAATAGGAGCATGGTAAAATAATGCAAATTACACAAAATATAAGCCCTTCACCTTTTCCTTCTTTTTCTGAAATTTATTTGAAACCATTTCCCCTTAGAAGTGGTACTATTTGGATCCTTTTGGACTTGTAGTTCAAATTCAAAGCTAAACCATAGAGGATCTATTCTCATTCAATAGAATGTGCCATCTTCTTCAAGAAGAAAGCAGAAGAACAAAACATTATAAATGTAAATATTGCTTCCATTTATATCTAGAATACAGACTTTTCTACATAATCATTCAGTATTAAATTAGTGCAAAAACCTGGCAACAAACAGGTGCAATTTATTATAATCATAGCACAAACCATGCAATATGTTTACCCCTAAGAAGAGATTTATAATTGTTAAAAATCAAAACATATCTTAAGTGTGCCATCTGGCATATAATACTTGCGTGTGATGTCTTATAAAGAACATTTTGTAGAGCAAAAAGTGATCCCTTAATTTTTCCTTACCTGAATTTTTATGCATCAGGTTATAGAAACACCATAGAATCATTGTTCTAAGGCCCTGCTCCCCTCTCCTAAACTCAGATCTCAATCACTGTCGCCTAACATGCACCCCAAGTATCTGAACTTTTCTCCGTTTAAAATGTATCCCTCCCTCTGGGATCCCCATCTCAGTCGGTGGCATCACAACCTACGTTTACCTGGTTTACTGTAGCAGAAGCACCTTCTATGCTTCTCTGTCATCCCCAAAGTCTGATGAATCAAAAAGGATACATAGGCCCATACCCTCTGCCCTTCAAAGGTCACCACTGTAAGCTTCTCAATGGGCAGAACTCACCCTGCTGCCCTCTGCTTCAAAGCTCTCCATTTCCCTTAAGATAAACTAAGTTCCTCTGCATGGCATGAACAACTATTTTTAGCTGGGCCCAATCTATCCAGACACCTCTCTTCCCGCAACACATCCCTAGCACCTGGGCCGGAGATGTTTCCTGGACAAGTCTTGGATTTCATTGTAGTCTCCGAATAGAATACCTCTTCCTGTTTCACTCACCCAATTCACTCACTCATATCCGCTGATATCTGTCCTCTGTGTCAGGCAGTGGAATATGCCAGAGGATTAAACGGAGAACAAAGTAGAGGTGGTCCCCACACACGTGGAGTTTGCAGTCCTGACTATACACGCCTTCTCCCTTTCAGACTCCAGTCTCATCACCTCATAGCTGCCCCCATGCTCATATGCCCACACTGAGCGAGTTGCTCAGGCTTCTGGGAGACTTGGCTTCTGTGCGTGCCCTTAACGTGTTGTTTAGCTCACTTATCTTCCCCGTTAGACTCTTGAGCTGCTTAGAGTAAGGAGCAAGTCGTTCCATCCATAGACCTTCCTATTGCACCTAGGATGGTGTTGGCTGTCAAATCAATTTAATGGGACTTGACCCAACATTGAAGCATCACGCCAGAAAGCTGGTTTTCTGAAGAAGGCCGCAGAAAGTTACTACTGAGTGCAAGTATATCCTTTCTATTTAGGCGGACCAGTTTTCACAGTAGTTTTCAAAGTTTGTAATGCATTCTGGAATTTACCTGGCATACTGTTAATTTTCTGTTTTCAAAGAATGACCTCTCTCCCTATAGACGATAATGTTTTTTGTAAATATATTTCATATTCAGTTCTCATTAAAATGCTTCATGTAGACTTGTAACTAATGGCTTAAAATGTATCTTTGTATTTGTTTTTCCTTGACATAGAAATTGCTCTTTCCTTGAAGAGTTCTGTAAATAATGAGATGGTTTTCTTTCTCCTATTGAGTTGGATGCTAACACATTATAGCCTGAGGAAGAAACATATGCCTCATTCTCCCATTCCTAATGGCATGATTACCTTAGGACTATTTCTATGCAGGATTATTTTTCAGTGGTCTTGAGATAGATTGCTCCCAATGCAAACTGGTATAGTGTTTTTATATTGATTTATTCCAGGGAAATAAATCCTATGGAATAGTTTACAAAAGTCTCCTTCTTTCCTTTAATAACTAGGATGGCTACAACAACTCTTCCATATGCATTTGACAGTAGCAACATGTGAATTCTGCAGTGAATTTTTTAATGACAATGGAGACACTAAATGAACAACTTGTGTGAATAAGTGTTACTCTAAATTCATGACCCGGAGGAAATGAGGATGCTCCTGATAAAAATCAGGCCAGCAAGATTTTAACCCCTCCCACCCCCCAAAAGAAACTACTCTGAGATCCAGATTATATTTCTTTAAACTACACATGCTATATGCTATCACCAGAAACCTCGTAAAAGGAGAAAATAATGATGCTAATTTTCAGAGCCCAAAATACTTCCTTTCAGGATGTTCATTTTGGGCTATCCATGAAGGCTGATCAAACCATGACTCTGTGGTTCGATTTAGGCACACAGAGTAATTTATAGGCAAGGGGTCAAGGAAGAGTCTTTTAAATGTATACATATCTAAGTGCAGATCTAATATAACTGCATATACATACAATTATTTAGAAATAATCAAATTTCATGTACCTTTTCCAACTCCATCTTGCTTGAAATTTCCCCTGCATCGTTACTGTGTCTGAAAAACAAATTGACCCAGTTTATCATGTTATTAGAAGGTAATTTGGAAAATCCTAATCCAAATGTCAATATTCTTATTTACCCTGGGGCTGGTTTTGTTTTCTCTCTCTTCTCGTGTATTTCATGTCCATTAATACACTCTGCAAAACATGAAGTAAAAGAAAAATCATGAAAATGAAGGGTTATCAGTGTGCTGTGTGTTTGTATGTGATAAAAGCATTACTAGAAAGGAAAATAAACAAATTCACCCGTACTGATATAATACTTGCAAAGCATTTTACAAACACAAATACCCCCCAACATTTTTTCACTGCATGAGAGCAATTTATCAGAGGCAGAAATGACCACAGTAAAAGGAGATGCCGTATCGAAACAGAACGTAGGAATGAAAGAGTCCGAATATTGTGTCAGAAAATCATTTCAGTACCGAAGAGTCACCTGGAGATTTACTGACAAAGATCTGGAGGGACCTCCATCTGACTGGCCGCAGGGTAGAAAGGGCATTATCCCTCTTTTGTCGGAGACTGTAAATTCAATCGTTGATGTAAGATAACTAGTTGGGAAGTGTAATTCCCTGGTATAAATATTGGGGAATACAGCAAGAGGAAGGTTCCATTCACCTCGTGCGTGTAGGGACAGTTAATTCAAGATACAACCCACAATTCTTGAGTGGAGGCCTGTTGCCCATGTGACTGGGACCCCCTGGGGCCATAGCAACACGTGATACCATCCAGCTCCAGTCCAGGATTGGCTGATCCATTGCAACACGTCCTGTGTGTGGCCTCGGCGTGCCCCTCGGCGCTGATGATCTGTTGGGCCACGGCCTCCACGATGGGCATGACCATGGCAGCCGTGGAGGTGTTGCTCAGCCACATGGACAGGAAGGCCGTACTGCTCATGAAGCCCAGCGTCAGCCTGAAAGGAGAAGAGAGGGCGGTCCGTGCGAGCCGGGCACCCCGCCTCCCTCCCTGCGCACTAGGTAACCGTGCAGGGCACTGCCCGGGAGCTGAGCGTCCATTCTTTTCAAGACCCTGGAGGTTAAGGCCCTTCACCAAGGACCGTCATAGGCAGGCAGGAATCAAAACGGCACAGCCAAGCTGCAAGTGGGGGGTCGATGGTCCCACAGCTTCTAGCAGTACCCCCACATTTGAATGCCTCTGACAGGTGTCACTTACCTTCAACTACGAGTAAAAGGCGGTCCGAGCAACTTTTGAATTTCTGATCCCTTACTCTTTCTTTTATATTTTGGGCATATCTCTGTGTATTAGTATGTCGCCAAGGAGGCACAAGGGTGAGAGAGATGATTTTTTTTCAGAATCTGCCTTTTAGTTTTTCACTGCTCTGGTGTAAGATAGTGGGGTGGAGGAAATGGTTAACATCACTAGCTAAGGTGAGGTTTCAGAATTTTCTGTAGACTCCATTATTTATGCTCTCTTGCATCCCCTATTGTCAAGAAATGGACACATCACATTCTTCTTATCTTATAAATAGAGTGTTCTTCCCTTCTGAAAATAATATACCGAAAACTATAGGGTTTTAAGCCATATCTGTAAGTTTTCAAAATCACACTTGGGGGGAGGGGAGGGGAGGATCTCTTTGGTGTAGGAAGTGGCAGAAAATCATTCAGAAGCACATCTTCCCACAGAAAGCCATTTAGGAAGTCCCCTAACCCCCTCTTAAAATAGATCTACAAGAAAAATTTTATACCTTAAGTTTCAGCTTTAGATAAGTTGAATATTTTCTATGTGTAAAACAAAAGAAAACATTTAAAAACATCTACTGGATCAAGACATGATTCTTAACAAAAATAAAACTAGAAATGCTTTCAACATAAAGCATTGGCAAGGCACAAAACCTTCCAATCAGAAAAGGTTGGGATCAGATAAGGTTTCTGTGTGGTGAAAATGCTTTAAATTGAAAAGCTATCTAGTGGTATAATGGATAGTCTTGCTCACTGCACGGTGCCCTGTCACGTCCCCTGGGGTCAGGGAGCAGATGGTTAATGAAACTACACACATTTCTGTAGCCTGGGACACCATTGCATCCTAAAAAGTGAAAGGTTCTTAAAACATAGATGTTATAAAACTTTTAAGTAACAAATTAAAAAAAAAAATGGTTTCATCTGAGTTATTTACTTCTTTTTGTATGTAACAAACAATTTGTTCCATAAATGATAAATACAGATGTGGTTATACCCTATAATGAATTATGCAAGAGAATTGAACACAATGTTCTTATTTTCAAAGAAAGATGAGAAGAGAAGAAGCAGCACCCTAGGCTTTAAAGCATAATTCCATTATGCAAATGATTACGACCCTGGGAAGTTATTTTTTTAGCTTGCATCTATATTCTTAAGGGTTGGAATTAAAATGAAAATAGCCAATTAATTTAACAGGAAAAATCTATTTCAGTGGAGAAAAAAAAATCAGTCAAATGAGATGTTTCACGTCTATAGGTGAAATTTCTCTATTAATTATTTCACTTTGCAACAGTTCATTTTAAAAGAATACATCAAATCGGATTTTTTCTGAAGTTATTTGTATTTTTTTCAGGAATATCTTTGTCTTCGGTTCTTAACATCCTCCCTGTGATTAATGATGCTCTTGAACAGTCTTGAATGTCTAATCAACCAAATAAACAAGACAGGACTGAAATCTACTCCGAAGTCTCAACCTCGTCTGTTGAGATTCAACGCTTCTCTTAGCTTTGACTCCTAAGGTACAAAAAAGGTGAGCGCTGTGTGCACTTATTCCAATCTGCCTGTGACTACGGTAGGCTTGCCGTGAAAGGAAAGTTTTGTTTTTGGTTTTTTTTCCTTCTACAACTCAAGTACACTTTATATCACTTTCACAATTTCAGAGAAAAAAAGTCCTGAATTATACTGTAATACACGTGATTGCTTGGATTCGTATTACTTATTTGGTTATTTGCTCTGCACAGAAAAAATGTTCTGTTCAGAATGTAATCCTGGAACAGTAAACATGATACTTACCACGCTGGGTTCACACCCACCATCATCACCAGTCTCAGAGCAATCCTTCTGTGCAAGTTCCATTTTTCTATTGATGTTGCTAAACAGATGACTCCGATGAGCAGGAAGTGAAAATCTTTGAAATAAGAGGATGCCACCTGAAATTACAATTAAACCCATGGTTATTTATATTGATGGAGGGGGCATAATATGATACAAGAAAGGCATTATGTCACTGCTCTGAACTTTGAGCTTCAACTACATAATCATTCTATTTTGTTGAAAGAAATGTAGGCACGTTTGAATACAAATTTAAATATGCCCTATACTCTTACCCAGAAATAGCAGTGTTCAGAGGAACTATACAGAGACTAAAAGTACCCAGGATGCCTGGTTTTCAGATAGCTGAATAACATCTAGCAAATGCCTCCTATGCCTTAATTTCTCCACCTGTAATCCCGGGTTCGTTGCTTTATGTGTCTACGGTAGAATGGCAATGGTCGTGATCTGGGAAAGTTCTGAGTCAAGCTTTCAACTCACCAATATCTTCATTACCACCTGGTATGTCATAACTGCAGTTACCTCTTCATATTTTAAATAGTTTTACCTTCAAAATTCTTCATTATAAAATAAAATGCCTGTGAGTGGGGCCAACATTTTATGCCATTTTTTAGCTAACAGTATTCTGAGATTAGTGTACAAACAATTGGGGCAACCCTTTGTAGGAGTGTTTAACAAAGAATGCTCTGAAGTATGTCAGGTACATGGTATTTATCTCAAAAATAAAGATATTGTGGTCATATAAACTTAGTAAACAGAATTCTGAAATATGAGAACTTTCTTTCCTATGGGCCTTCTCAAAACCTTTAAATACTAACATATATTGTATTCTCCAAGAGTGGGATTCCATATACTATACATTAATATTTTTCAAACTTATCTAATCATAGAAACCTTCTTTTAAACTTTTTGGTGGAGGACCTCACAAGACTTACACCAACTGACTCTGGGTGGTGAGCACATAATGTAAAGATGATGTATCATAGAATTGTACATCTGAAACCTGTATGATTTTACTAACCAATGTAACCCCAATAAATTTAATAAAATAAAATAATTTAAAAAGATCCTATATTAGGAAATACTTGGATAAACTGAATCACAAGGCTGTGTAGAAAGAAAAGAATTATAAGAGAAAACATTCTTTTTAAAAAAATCAAATAATGTCTAGTAGAAGGTATGAAAGAGCTGGAATAAATTTATTCTAACATAGTGAAACCTTGAAGGAATAGAAAAAATCTGTTGTCGTGATGATTTTACCATCTTAAAATGCATCTGCACTTTTAATATGAGTATGGCTTACTAAGCTTGGCTTGGTCCCCCCCCCCCAAAAAAAAAGTAAAAATTGAAAATTTTCCTTGGATCAAAGTGGAAAAGTAGACATTTTTATATTTTATGAAAAGTTAATTTACCATGCTTTTCAATTTCATATTTAACTCCTTACATTTGTAGTAATTGCATAATAAAAAGTAAATACTTATATCAATTTTCTTTTTACTTTATTAATTACTCTGTCTTTCAAGACCAGATCTGACTTCCTCAACAAGTTTTGCAGGACTCTGCACCGTCTTGGCCCAGCCCACCTCTCCAGCTTAGTCTTTCAGCCCTCCATCCATTTCTCCCTCTGTGCGCGGTTCCTCAAACAAAGAAATGCTTTTATATTTGCTGGTCATTTAACTGAAACATTCCTTTCTGCTCATCTTGGTTACCTTGCCACCCAAACTTCCTTCATGGATGAACTCAGATGTCAACGCTTCCAAGATTCCTTCCTTGAACACCCTAAATTTGCCGAGATGGTACTTCCTTTTGTTGTAGTACATCTTAATCTTTTTCAGTGGTCAGTTCTTTCCTTAACTGTACCCTTTATTTGATTGGACATAGGAGTAGGGACCCCCACAAAAAAAAACCTGGAATTTATTTACAAAAAAATGTGTATTTATTCTTATATGTTTAAAGTTCAGTCACCTTCAAAGTACTGTTTGATATAATACACATATCACAACACTTATTCCACTGCTCAAAACAGTTTTTGAACTCGTCAATTTTGATGTCTTTTAGTGCTTCTGCTGGTTTTTTGTTTCCACATCAGCAAAACATCTCCCTTTGAGGACATTTTTCATTCCAGGAAAAAAAACACAAGGATAGTCTCTATGATGAGACGGGGTGAATAAGGAGGGTGGGGCATGGTGGTTACGCCCTTTCTGGTCAAAAACTGCTGAACACTCAGCGCAGTGTGGGCAGGTGCGTGGTCATGCCTCACGTTGTTCGTGTAAATCACCCATCATGAAATGGGCAGACACGTTGAAAGAGTCTCTAAAAAACAAATTCATTGAAGTCAAGCGCAGCCTCTCACAACTGTAGCATCTGGTCCACCGATGCCGATGGGATCCTCAAACACTCACCTACTGGAGGAAGCCTGGGTTATGAAGGACCCACCCTCCAGAAGATAATTCCAGTTTTATGACATCCCCCATTTGTATTTCAAAGCCACAGATGTATCTCCTTGGTCACTGTTTTTATCGACTTAGCCTGGCACATGTTGGCATTCAATAGATGCTGAATTAATATGTCTTTAAACTCAAGGAGATTAAAGATTATTATATAAGGAAAAACAAGTTAACCAAGAGCACAATAATGTATAGTACCCTGTTTACCCAAAAATAAGACAGTGTTTTATATTAAGGTGTTCTCCCAACGATGCGCTAGGTCTTATTTTCAGGGGATATCTTATTGTTCCATGAAGTAGGTCTTATTTATGGGGGATGTCTTACTTTTGGGGAAACACGGTAGGTGCACTGAGAACTACCTCTTCCAGGTACAGTTGAGGTTGAAAGAGTACGTGACCACCTTTATCTAGGGCGGGGGTGGCGAACCTATGGCCCGCGTGCCCAAAGTGGCACGCGGAGCAATTATTTCGGCTTGTGGAGCTGTGAATACCATTTAAAAAATTATTGTTTATGCTCTTATAGACATAAAAATAATCGATACCTCTATCTCACTCAATGGGTTGGCATGCGAGTCGAGCGAGTATACTCTTATTTCATAAACTTTGGCACTCAATCGCCAAAAGGTTCGCCACCCCTGGGAATTTGGGGAAGTCTTCTAACAGGATCTGATACTTGAGTTGATGACTATAAGATAAATAGACATGAATTTTCCTCCACCTTTATCTTTTTTTGCAGTTCTGCTGATGGAACTAAGCCCCACTGACCCTATCTCACCAGTACTCTGAGAATTAAATGAGAGGATAAATGCAGAATCACCTTAAAAATACCAAAAAACACAAAGAAGCAAGTCATTATTAGTAAGTGATTAAACACAGGAAGAGGTCCAGGAGCCTGAGATAATCTTAACATCTCTTCAGATTCTGAGCACACCAGCAGTTCACAGACTTTGTCTATAAAGGATCTGACAGTAAATATTTGAGTCTTTGTGAGCCTTGTGATTTCTATCACAACCACTCAACTAGTTTTTGCAGCACAAATGTAGCCAAAGACAATACGTAACTACAACAGGGCTATGCTTTATTTCCAATAAAACTATTTTAAAAATTAGGATGCAGGGGGACTTGGTTCCTGAGACTCATCGCTGGCCAATCCCATAATAGATTATGTAAACAAACTATGACCCATGGCCCAATTGTCTAAATAAAATTAATTTGTTAAACCTATGAAGAAATTTTCACATTCTCTGTTTTCCATTGTATTCTCCATTCTTTGTTTTCCATTGGTGTTAGTATATTTGTAGGAGAACATTAGCCACAGGCAGATGTGTTTGTTCAAAGTCTACTTGTACAGGAGGTAATAAGAGCAGGTGCTGTTGGTTTATAAATGACACTGATAAATGTCACTATTTTTGAGGAAAAATTGGTGTGTCAAATTGAGTTCCTAATGAAATCTGGAATCTGTTTGCCACATCAAGGCAGTTATATTTCTGTGTCAAGTGGAATTCCAACAAAAAACTTTGAGCTTTTGTAATCAGAGCACCTGGGTTCTTTCTTAGCTGTATAATTTATACCAATTCAGCAATTCTACAAGTCAATATACTTACCTGTCAAAATTAAATAGTACTTCATGTCAAGTTTGTGAATCAAATGAGATTTTATTAAAGGTGCTTTGCCAGTTCTAATATATATGATTATAAAGCCTATATTTTGTTGCTTTTTTTTTTTAAAGAAAATATTTACTTATGTTATATGGCTAAATCCAAGGTCAGTTTCCAGTTTGCACATTAATGACCTGTTAGCAGATTTAACCCATTGAATCACTGCCTCATCCTTAAGCGTTTCCTTCACTGGGATTTCAGGACCCCACACTCCCTTGGTCTTCCTCCTAGTGAGTAACCTAGCTTTCTCAGTCTTCTATTCGAGGACTTTTTCTCTTCTCACCAACTTCTTCATGCTATAGTTCTCCAGTGTTCAGTTCTTTCTCCTGTTTGGTTTTCTACCTTTGCTCATTCCCTAAAAAAATCTCAAGTCTTAGGGCTTTAAATACCATCTATATGCTAATGATTCTCAAATCTAGACTCCCAGCTCAGCTCTGTTGCATGAACTCTGGACTCATTTGTATCTAACTGCCTAGTCAACATCTTCACTTAGACGGAAAAGAGGTATTTCAAACTTACTGTCTGACATCGAACTCCGGGGGCAGTCTCCCCCTGGAACAAGTGTACTTTGCCCATAGTGTGCCCCATTTCAGTCGACGGCAACTCCATTTTGCCAGCTGGCAGGTCAAAATGCTGGGAGGCACCAAGCCTGGACTCCTCCCTTCCTTTCACATGCCATATCAAATCATTCAGGAATTTTATATTAAACATGCTGATTAAAAAATATACCAGGGCTTCCCAGAAAGCATCCAGCCATGTCACTGCTCTCATTATATTGACAATGGTTGGATTTTTTCCGGACAGCCCTATATATATATATTGATTATGCCATAATCGATATCCCTGGTCTGAATGACCATGGCCTCTCACCTGGATTATAGTAAAAACCTCCTATCTGTCTCCTTTCTATTATACCTTGTTTCTCAATACAGCAGCCCAAGTTCCCTTTTCAAATAAAATCATATCACACTTCTACTCAAAACACTCTAGAGCAGGGGTGGCAAACCTATGGCATGCATGCCCTAAGTGGCACATGGAGCAATTATTTCGGCACGCAGAGCTGTGAATACCATTTAAAAAATTATCGTTTATGCTCTTATAGACATAAAAATTATCGATACCTCTATCTCACTTGATGGGTTGGCACGCGAGTCAAGCGAGTATACTCTTATTTCATAAACTTTGGCACTCAATCACCAAAAGGTTTGCCACCCCTGCTCTAGAGGGTCTCGCTTCGTTCAGAGCTAAAACCATACTTTGGACTACTCTCGCCCTCTAGGGTGCATCCCTCCTTTGCATCATCTCCCTGACATTCTCTTCTAGTATCTTCTCCTTCCCTCGCTCAGCAGCGGTCACATTGCAGACATACGCCTACCTACCTGCCTTAAGGCCTTCGCACTGGGCATTTCCCCTTTAGGAATTGTTGTTCCCCATATATCCAAACGGTTAACTCCCTCGTGTCCTCCAAATCTGTGTTCAAGTATTTGCACCTTATTGCGGCCTTCCCTGGTCGTGCTATTGAAAGCTGCCACCCTCTGTGGATCCTGCTGCGTATTTCCATAGCATCGGTTACCTAACTCACTCTATAATTTAGTTTTCATTAAGTTGGTTGTCTCTTTGCTCCTAGGAAGTGAGGGACTTTTTGCCTGTTTTTATTCATTGATGTATTCCAAAACTCCTGACAGAGTCCTAGCACAAAAATATTGATGATATGTTTGAGTTCATATGTAATATAACATCGATATAGACATGTGGATATCATCACATTTATGTGTCTAAAATTTATATATAAATGTACTATATGCTGTTTGAAATATCTAATTTGGTATACTAAATATTTAGCATTTCAAATTTTATTCAACAGGTATGACATTCAATACTTGTTGATATTCTTCAATACAACAATATGCTCAGTAACAATATAGGTATTTAGCAATAGCTTGATAAATGGGTATAGTAAGGTTAAAACTGGTGGCCAAAAAGAGAGACGTGTAGGACTCTGAATTTAGAATAGGATATTAAAGACACAGTATTCTCTTTAATGACAGAGCTGAGGTTCCAAAATGCTACATGAAGTAGGCTAGAATGATGGTTCAGCACTATCAAACAAACTTTGTGACTATTAAAACTCATAAGAATACTTGATACTTAGTGTACACCATTGCTTCCCATGCATTGTTTGATTTGATCATTAGGGTCCTTGGATTGTGTGGCATCATCGTTTCCCATTACAGATAAGAAAGAAAAGAGTTATTAAGGGACATGATCAGGGTCATGCAAGTAATTATTGGCAATTATCAGGTTTAAGTTCAGGTCTTCTGAATAAATCTCTAGCCCTCTCCTTGGAGCTTTGGTCAGCTCATTCTGAATAAAAGTCAGTTGCCCTATCTGGACAGAAGATCACAAGATGAAAGAACATGTTTCTCCATCAAAAGTTCTTAGGACTTTGATTTGCTGCCAGCTCTACTTAAGCTTAGCAGGTGAAGAGTCAAAGTGATGGAGTTTTAGACTTGGGCTCAATAAAGCTGACTCACTGAAGTGCTCAAATCATTCAGAACTGCTGTGGATTTCCTGGTGGGATATCTCATGCTCTCTCACACAGGAAGATTTTAAGCACTTCCCAAGTCAGCTCATCTGTAAATGATATTATCAAAGGGAAACCCTAGCCAGGATGGAAAGACTCAGAAGGGCGCTCTTGCAAGTCTTGGGCTCACACTTCTAGGGATAAAAGACTCTTGGCCGATATCAGCAGCCTGAGTAATACAACTGTGCCTAGCTTTTGCTGTCTCTCGTCGGGCCTCCACATCCTGAAAAGAAGCATTGATATTTCTTTGGCAGCTCCCATAAAACCAGGCCTTCCTAAGTACCCCCTTTCTTCCATCTCCCCCTAGCCTGCTTGCTACAGAAATGCCCTATGAATCCCATTTACCTTACTTCTACTTCAGCCTTGCATAAAAAGTTCATTTACTTAGTCTGATGATCATTAAATCTTGAGACCAACATGTAACAGTTAAACTTAATTATCTCTACTGGTGGGACACCCCCCCCTCCCCCAAGCGAGCAGGGCAGAGTTAAATCATTTGACACCTTGCTTTTGAGGGCTTGCCCACCCTTTCTTTTTATATTTCCTTCATCAAGAGCCATAGAGTATGTTAGAGCATTTGAGAAACTTCTTTAATTGTAGCTCCTGGTTTCTGTGAGACAACAGAGCTGCAGCCTGGGGGTAGAAACTCACTGAAGTACAGCCCTGGCTAAACCTCTCTTGCAAATCCATGGTGCTTAGAAAGAAAAGAGTCAAGACTACAAGGGAAGAGGAAATGCAGTAAGAGGAGCAAAAAGGATCAGAAATGCAAAAAGATGGACTTGGGACTCCAAAATGGAGAAGAGAAACAAGACAATAAGGAAGGGAATCAGAGATTCTGTCCCAGGAAGTAAAAACTGTAACCAAAATCTCCACCCACTATATAAACTCAACAGCCTCCTGATAGCAAGGCTGCGCCCTGGCAGAAGACAGAAGTTCAAAGGTAATGGATTGCACAGACTGGCTTCTTGAACTTGACCTCTTTCCTGAGATTATTTCAGCTGTGGGTTAGGGAGCTGTGTGCCGGGTGGCTGGAGCCAGCCTGGAGCCAGATTTTCTGGTGTCAGTGCATTTCATGCTTTTAATAGGAAACGGAATTCATTTTCTTCAGCTGGGTACCTTTAGATTGCATAAAGGTAAGAAGCACCACTCAGCGTGAATACACTCCTCTCAGCGAGAACCCAACAGAAATACACGGGCAAGTTCACGTGGCTTTATCTTTTGAAATGGGAGGTGTCTGGAAAAGAAAGCAGGGAAGCTTTTTCTTCCTTAAAAACAAAACATTGCCTTCCAACCCTGTGTCAGAATGAATTCCACTGAATACAAAAAGCTGATGCAGGATGAGAAAGAGCTGGCTGGCCCTTTTGGGGGAGACGCGCCAGGCGTAGATGTCAGTCTGGCATGGGGGGACATACATGTCTCCCACTGACACGTATGACTCACAAAGCTCTGGCTTCTGTTTTGTTTTTGTTTACAGAATCTTAGAGGATGGAAACAACGGGAAATGGGGAGGGCTCCCATGGAAGCATTATCATCAGGAGTAGCTCTCCTTTTTAGGACAACTTTCCTCAATGAAAATATCAGCACAAAATAAAGACTAAGAGGGGGACCCCCCAAAAAACCTGGAATTTATTTATAACAATGTGTGTATTTATGCTTACATGTTTGAACTTCAGTCTCCTGCAAAGTACTCTCTGTTTGATGCAACACATCTATCAAGACATGTTTTCTTCCCCCCCCCCCCACCATTAATTGTTAAATTTATCGGGGTGATGTTGGTTGGTAAGAATTACACAGATTCCAGGTGTACAATTCTACATTATAACATCTACGTTTTGCATTCTGTGCTCACCACCCAGTCAGTTCTCTTTCCATGACCATGTACTTGATTTCCTTATACTCCTCCCCCATCCCCTCCCCCCTTACCCTCAGGTAACCGCTACACTACTGACTGTGTCCATGATTTTTTGTTTCTTCGTTGCTTTCAGTTTTACATTACACCTATAAGTAAAGTCATATGGTTCTTGATTTTTTTCTGTCTGACTTATCTCCCTTAGTATGATGATCTCAAGGTCCATCCATGTTGTTGCAAATGGGTGTATTTCATCTTTTCTTATCGCTGAGTAATATTCCAGTGTATATATGTACCACAACTTCTCTATCCAGTCATCTGTCTTTTACCACAGCTCAAAACAGTCTTTGAACTCATCGATTTTGATGCCTTTGAGTGCCTCTGCCGTTCTTTGTTTCACCTCTTCCACATCAGCAAAACATTTCCCTTTGAGGACTTTTTTCATCCGGGGAAACAAAAATAAAAGTTGCTTGGGACGAGATCAGGTAAATAGGAAGGGTGGGACATGGGATCATGCTCTTTGGGGTTAAAGACTGCTGAACACCCAGCACAGTATGGGCAGGTGTGTGGTCATGCCGCATGTTGTTCATGTCAATCACCCATCATGAAATGCGTACACACATCGAAAGAGTCTCCAAAAAATAATCACTGAAGCCCAATACAACCTCTCACAACCACGCCAGCTGGTCCAGGGATGCAGATGGGGTCCTAGAACACTCACCTAGTGGGAGAAGCCTGTCCTACAAGGGGCCCACCCTCCAGATGATCATTCCAGTTTTGGGGGGTCCCCTTGTATAATTATGACAAACATTGGCAACAGAACTCACCTTCTTAGAAGGTATGATCCCAAACAACGGGAACATTAAACCAGGCAGCAGAGCTGTGACCGATAGAGGCAAAGCTTCTGTCAGCCACAAGATGGCGACCACGAAGAGAGTGTAGGCACATTCTGCTTCCTGGAAAGAACAGAACACAAGGGGGCCGTGAGGAGGCTGGGGAAGCGCCATTCAGATCCCAACCACTCTCACCACATGGAGCTGTGTCACAGAGAAAGCCAGAAGGAACTCTGAAGGCCTTGAACTGGGCAGTGAACTGTCATTTCTTAGGGGTTCAAAGAGACAAAATGTAGTATACATGAAAAGCCAAAGACATTAAAAAAAAAAAAAAGTCCTCATTCATTCAGTTTCCTGCACATTCCCATCAAAACAGGTGACAGCATAGAGACAACTCCCTGTGCTCACATCAGTATGTGTGGATGTTGGCGCTCACCTTTATCTGTCCCATGACATGTACTCCCACTTCTGTAGAAAAGAGCAAGTTACGTACAGCCCTTCAGCGGGGCAGGACACAGCTGCCTTTTCAGTACCTTCCATGGGGCCCGGTGGGTGGGACCCATACATACCTGACTTTCCTTCCTTCTACAAAACGGGGCCATCAGCCTAGAAGACAAGTCGCACTGGGCTTTCAGAAAAGACCGTGCCCAGCTTTGTGGTAAGGATGAGACTGACTTAGTTCCCAAGTGGTGGAAAGGAGAGGTGAGGACTTCTCTGCTCTGCTTTTTAAAGACAGCTGAGCTCTTGGGGAGATACAAGAAGACGCAACAAGATGCAGACTCTTAATAGAATCTGTTGTCTCGGTAAAAACTGGGCTTCTGCTTTTAGACACTGTTAAAAGGTGGTTGATGTTCATCTTATCTTTGGCTCACCTAAGTAATTTGGATATGAGATCCCCCAGGACACGCAAAAGGATCAATAAAGATTAGCATCTACCATGTGTGGCTTTGTTTTGCTCTCACACCACTTAATATCTGCAAATTCTGAACTGAATTTGAAAAATGTACAGGAACTGAGTTTAATGACATCTTTTAAGATTTTCCCAGAGCAACAGAACTTCCAGTTCTGCTACCCTCTGACTCCCCCACTTCAGGGTGAGTCCTCTGGGCTGGTATTTGCTCACCTAGCATCTCTGAACTTTCAGAGGGTTTCCAAGAAACCCTTAGCACACCAGCATTATACCATACCTTCACTGTGTTATCTCCTCAAAGGAAAAAAATAAATGTGTGTCGATGTTGACTGGTTTATACAAAGTCTGCCTCTCTAAACTTGACAAACAACAAAACAAAGCTTGTGGGTTCACTGAATCTTCCTAAATTGTCAGGAGAGAATTCCTGAATCCTCGCTTAATCTAACAAACAGTTGCAGGAGAAAGACCAGGCCTGCATTTTCTCTTAGTTAGAACACATATGATAACCCAAAGGCTCCACCTTACGACCATATGTTTTCTATCACAGAGAGACATCAAGGACCTAGATCTCAGCGATAACGTGGGCCCGTCTACTATGGGGCTCCGTAGGCACAACTAACCAGTCTCCCGGTCCTCTCTCTCCCCTTTATTATTTTACCTCTCAGATCTGCCCTGGGCCCTCCACCCCACTTCTTCCACTGCAAGTAAGACTGTTCCAACACCAGATCACCTTCCCATAATCCACTGTGATCCTGTCATTCCTTTGCAGAGAAGCACATTATGGGGCTAGCCATTCTGACAGCTATCTGGTGCACTAATCCATCTGAGGAAGGAAGGAAGGAAGGAAGGAAGGAAGGAAGGAAGGAAGGAAGGAGGGAGGGAGGGAGGGAGGGAGGGAGGGAGGGAGGAAGGAAAGAAGGAAGGAAGGAAAATACAGTGCTAATTCTGTTCATCACATATAGCCCTTGTCACAGGGGTGTGATTTGGGTCTACTTCCATCTAGAGTAGTGGTTCCCAACCTTTTTCCTACTTGTGTACCCTTTTTAAACTCATTTCTACAAATTATAACCCCTTGTTTTTAGAACAGCTGTTTTTAAATATTGATACTTTTGCACAATGCCCATGTTAATGTAAAAGAGTGAAAATGAGGTAATGTTAGGAAAGAAGAATGACTGCACTAAAAGTACGAACCAGAGATTTAATTGTACAATATTTGTAACACAGTTACATATTGTTCCTGATCGTTTTTCACGTGTCCCTGAGTGGCCCAGCGTGTACCCCTGGGGTACACATACCCCTGTGTGGGAACCGATGCTAGAGCCATGCTCTGTTCAGATGGGGCAATCCTGGGGGCCAAATAAAAGGCAAAACTTCTAGTACTGAAGTATTAGCTCGCCTGGGCTGCTTTCATATTCTAACAGTTTCAGCCCTGATGTAAAATGACCGTGCCAGTGATCTTTCAGTTGTTGACTAAAAACAAGTCAAAACCCCCCTCTTGCATTCAAGGCCACCTTTCCTCTGACTATAGTGAGACCTAGCCCGACTTCCAGACATCAACTACAGTTTATTTTTATTATTTTATGATTTATTTTATTGTTTGAGAGAAGGTGAGAGAGAGAGGAGAGAGAGGAAGAGAGAAGGGGGGAGGGCCCACCGTAGTTGTGCATCATTAGTTGTGGCGTGCTTTCATTCCACACCGGTGGATGTGGGGTGGGGTGTGCTGTGCCATCTTGGGTGGTTACCCCGTGTACCACAGTTCAACATGAGGGTTTGCATGGGCTGGGGCTGGGAATCGAACCCCGGACCTTGCAATTGCAAGACGAGTGCTCAACTGCTGAGCTATCCCAGCATCCCCTAGAAGTATATCTTTAAAAAGAGTTTTCAAATTTATAAAATATTAAGAACATATGGAAAATTAATATAACTAAATATAATAAACTTGCACACTTCATCATATTCTTAAAATGCTGACGTGTTGCCACATTTGCTTACATTTTTAAAAATAAATGTAACATTCTAAATGTAGTTCCAGACTTATATATACCACACCATTTCTTTCTCCTCTGCCAATCCCCAAAGTTAACTACTGGCTAGAATGCTGTCTGTGTCCTGTCTGTCTATGTTTTTGTGATTTTGCTACATATAGGCAAAATAATAATTTATATTAATATACAATAAAACGTGTTTTAAAATTAAATAAGGTTTACTGTATACATCATTTTTCAACTTGCTTCTTCACTCAATATTTTATGTATTTCACATTCATGTTGATATATGTAGTTCATTTTAAATGTATATAGTATTCCTGTTTTTATGAACATGTTACATTTAATTTTTAGGATTCTTTACATGAATGTTCATCAGGGGTATGGTCCTATAATTTCCTTTTGTTATAGTGTCTGTGTCTGACTTTGTATTAGGGTAAAATGAGTCTCATAAAATCAATTTAGAAGTGTTTCTGCCTCATCCATTTTTTGCAAGAGTTTTAAAAGTACTGACTGGCATTCATTCTTCTTTAAATATTTAGTAGAAGTTACCGGTGAACCACCTGGTCTGGGGTTTTTCTTTGTTGGGAGGTTTTTAATTACTGAGTCAAGCTCCTTACTCATTAGTGACCTGTTCATATTTTCTATGTTTTTATGATTTAGACTTGATAGGTTTCATGTTTCTAGAAATTTACTCATTTCTTCTAGGTAATCTCCTATGTTGGTGTGTAATTGATATACCTCTATTAAAATAATACTTTGTTGTTCTTTTTGTGGATTTTCCCTCTTCCTCACCTACTGATTTCCTGATTAGTTCTGTTTTCATTTGGAGTATTTTAATCTCTGTGTTGATTCCCCTGTAAGTCTTCCTTAATCATGTTATTGTATTTGGAAGTTTTATTTTCAGATTTATCCTGGGTCCTAATCATCTTGTTTTACTGTGTTTTTTTCCTTTCTGCACTCATTATTCTTCTCTAGAAGCCAGGCCCCAGCTCCTGGCCAGTAGCCTTCTTACCTTGGCAGCCTGTCAGGACAAAGCAGATCCAGCCATCTAGTTGGATCAGGTAGCTGGGGTCAGCGACCGGCTGGGAGGTTGAGCTATGTCTGTTTCCCGTGAATATCACCACTTACGTAATCAGTCTGCTCGTGTTGTCTTCCAAAGCTGCAAGGAAACTGCTCCCTAACCGCAGTGTGTGGTGTTGAACCTGACTCTGACCCCATAGTGCTGGAGGAGCATTTGAGACCACAGTTTCTCACCTTTACTTGTTTGCTTTTCATCCATTCTGGTCTACAGAAATTCTTACTTGCTTTATGTTTAGACTGGGGAAGAAAGTGTATGTGTGTGTGTATGGGAGGGGAGGGGGTCCTAATTGTATAAACTTCATCTAGACTGCTCAACATAGCTTTTATAGATAGCTAAGCTTATTCAAAAGGTGAAGATATTTGCTGAGTAGAACAAATATTTTTTTCCCTGACCTGTGCTTAAGTAGGAGGCTAGAAAAGTCATATTTATAAAGCCTACTGCACACCAGATACAATGTTTAGTGTTTTCCATCACTTATCTTATTTAGTCCCCATCAAATTCCCTGTTGAAATAAGGATCAACGATCACATTGCTAATCAGTGATAAAGCTGGGATTTAATCCAAGTACAAACTCCCTGAGAGCATAAGTTATTTCATTTACTGGCCTATTCCCAGCACTGAAAATGGTGCCTGGCAATACTGTAACTGCTCAGTAATATTTAATGAATGAATGACTGTTTCTTCTCTCTGTTCTTTCTACAAGTATTTTTGTTCATACGTCTCGATCTCTATATAAAACACTCAATCACTATCCTATTCATAAAGTTCTTGAGCATAGGAACTCTCTTTTTTGCCTTGTTCTCTTTTATGTTTTCTCCCCTATTTGCCTTGCGTTAGCGATCATGACCCTTGCCCCAGTGGGTGAATGTTTCTGTATTTTTTCTGCAGCTCACCCTCTCTTTTGCCAATAAACTGGAATTGGAACCAAAATTTTTACCTGCACAGGCTAGTTCCCCACAGCTGACATTCCCTAACTTCCCCAGGCCCCATGTAGCACCACCATAGTCAGATCTCAGCTCAAACACCTCCTTTACTTGCTGCAAAGATGGAAAAGACAAACAAAGCTATGACCAGGTAATCCGGAAAATGTCCCCAACCTACTCCACATCCCGTCTGTCAAATTATCTTGGCCAATTATGTTTAAAAAACTACCTTGGTTCTATTTCAAGTATAGCCCCAGATGGAACTGAAATATAAATTGGGCTTTAAAATGTAGTTTATTTTCACCTTTCTCCCCCCCTTTTTTAATGACACACTGACTTATATTAGGAAGTAATTTGGCTGATGAGTGTGTATGTGTATGGGTATGATCACTTGGCACAGCTTGACAAAAGTAGAGCCAATCACAGTCCTCCCTCAAATGCAATTGATTTCCAAAGAGGTCGCAAGGCAGTCAGGAAAGGAGGAAGGTTACACATTTCAAATGTGCGTGCTGCAAGAAGCACACTCTTATTAGACCGAGCCTGCAACCCGCTCTGCGTGGCTCATGATACTCCTCCCTCTACGGCTGCAAAGATTTCCCAAGACTCAATCTACACTCATTGCAAAGCTTGAAATAGCTTGAAATCCCCTCAGCTTGGAAGATGGAGAGTAAGAAGGAGCTCAACGGTGAAGTCAAGGGAAATTATCTAGCATTTCTCGTTGGGTTGGGGCCGAAACAGAAAGCAACCAGAGGCAATGAATGGCTGCTCTATACCAGTGACTGGTGAATGTTTAACTCCTTCTTTTCACTTAACCTCTGCTACTTATTAGCCACGGAGAGGGGCTGTCTCCACACCCCATGCACACAGGGGAACTGGAAGTAGTCACAGGGATTGTTTGGTTCTCCTACCTGACACAGTGTCATCAGAATGCAGTCTGTGGCTTAAACTGCTTCAGAATCATGAGGACTCTGTTAGGCATGAAGCACACTGGGCTCCATGTGCTGAGGTTGTGATTTTTTTTTTTAATTAATTAATTTATTTTTAACAGAGACAGAGAGAGACAGAGAGAAGGGGGAGGGCCCAGAGCAGTGTCCATAGTTGACATTAGTTTGCCATATAGTTTCACTCCACAGGTGGGCACAGGGCTGCGCAGGGCAGGAACTGGGCCGGGAGCCTCCCGCATAGGTCCCGGCAAGAACCGAACTGGGGGCACAGCCCAGCTCAGCATATGGGTCATCAATGACCTAAGGCAATCAGACAGACTTGTGATTAAATCACTGGGCTCCCTTTATAGACTGTGACTCTGAGCAAATTTCTTAACTTCTTTGAGTCTATAAAACAAGGATGATAATAGTGACTATTTCTAATGTTTGTTATAAGGCATATAGTAGACATTTACATTTATTATTGCTACAAAACTGTGTGTAAACAGGTACATGGAAGGAAAAATAAAGAACTCGTGAAAGATCCACCATCCTGTTACACCAATATTCTTGTTCTGTCCCTTAATCACTCTTTTTTGCTTCATAAGAAGGTCCTTCCTTTCGTCACCTTCTCTCTCCTGCATCCTATCCCTCCTACAAGACCTGGCTTTATTCTCCATATCCTTCCGCCAAGAATGGTCATCACTCCTATCCATTCAGTGTAGCTATTGCCTATCTGCCACGTGACAGGCACTGTGGTGCTGGAGGAAACAAATGAAATAACATGTTCCACGCTCTTGAGGTATTTATAGCCTAGAGGGAGAGCAAAGATAAGAGCAAATAGGAATACAGACTCTAGGGGAGGCCTGTGTAGCCTTAATGCAATGAGAACATAGAGGGTGATACTCAGTTTCTATGTCCCAAAATTCATGCAAGAAGTCATTTTGATGGAAAACACAGGTTTATAATTGAAAATTGTAAATTTTCATTGCTCAACAATGAAAACGCATTGTTCTTTTGTGTAGCGCTCCATTTTTAATAGCCCTGAACTGTCAGCTGTCACACTGTCTTCCCCCCCCCCCCCTTTGGCAACACTTTACCGCACAAATGACGCAAAAATTCAAATCTTGCGTGAATTTTGGGACACCCTTGATAACAGCCTGAGAAGCCTTTCCCAAGAAGAACAGGGCAAGAGGGGAGGGTGTCCCAGGAAGAGGATGCAGCCCGTGCAAAGACAGAGAGGCACTAGTCACGGGTGTCCTGGGGCCTGCACATAGGGAAATACTGCCCGTCTGGAGAGTGTGAGTGGGGGAGATGACTACCGGGGGCTTTGGTGAGCGTTGTGAGGACAACTAAATGGCAAAATCTTAACGATCCATCAGTGCCTACATGTTTGGTTTAGATCAGCAGTGTCCAACCTTTTGGCTTTCCTGGGCTGCACTGGAAGAAGAATTGTCTTGGGCCACACATAAAATACGGTAACACTGATGCTGGCTATGAGCTAATTTAAAAAAACAAAAAAAGGTCACAAGAAAAATCTGGGAATGTTTTAAGAATTAGTGTTGGGCCTCACTCAAAGGTGTCCTGGGCTGCAGGTTGGACGTGCCTGGTTTGGATAGTGTCCCCTTGCAGGCGAAGGAGAATCACTGATGAAGTTTGACCAGGGGTAGCATAGGACCAGGTTAGCATTTAAAAGACAGTAACCTGGCAGCGGACTCTGGGAGAAAGTGTGTGAAAATGGCCCATGAGAGAAAAAGATGAAGCCAGTCTTCAGGAAAGCAGCACCAGTGGAAACAGGGGTGGGAAGTAGATGGGGAGGGAAGAGGTAACGCAATATAGACTGAGTGGTGGGATCTTAGGAACATCAGAAGCATCTGGCATGACACAGGTTCCAGGTCTGGAAATGGGGCGAAGAGTAGCAGATTCTCTGAGACCAAGAAAATCGGTGCTGCAGGTGGTGGGCACATGAGACTGTGTGTGGCTGGAGGAGTAGAGGGGCCGGGGGTTGTTGAATCCTCACAGCTTTCTCCACCTGTTAATCACACATCTACAACCCAAACGATTTCTTACATCCTGTGGCTTGCAATTATAGACAACCTTATTTTGTGATTAATGTGTGCCAGAGTAGACGAGAGAGATACGGAAAGTCTCCAGCCACGTAACGTGAAACATAGTGGCATTTAGGGCTGGATTTTTTCCGGACACCCCTGGTATATTGACTTTTCAGCAACCGTGTAAACTACTGGAAAGCAGAAACATTAATGAATTTCTGCTTAGATAGCACAGTTCACGTAGCACAACCCTTTGGGTTTAGCAACAACATATTCATGACACAAAATATATCGAATTGGGATTTTCTGGTTTTATTCATCTACCATGTTACTTCTGGCATGATTTGGAGCTTTTCTTTTTTCTTGCCCTCCAACATTTTGATGCTCTCATGACTACAGTGTTAATTTTCTTGATTTTATTCCATTTTCCCCTCATCTAAATTCCTACACTATTTTACACTGGCGTTTAAGATGACATCAGTAGCTTCTACTAACATATTTCATTATTTTATTTGGCCCTCTAAAAGTTCTCTTTATTTTAATTGATTGGGAGAGGATCAGAGAGAGAGAGAAGGGGGAGGGCCCAGAGCAGTCTCCATGGATGTCCATCATTAGTTGTGACATAGTTTCATTGCACACAGATGGATTTGGGGCTGTACAGGGCAGAAACTGAATCAGGGGCCTCCCACATGGGAGGCAAGAACCTTCACCACCATCCTGGTGGTTACAAGTTGTGCCATGGTTCAGCATGTGGGTTTGCACAGGCCGGGGCTGGGATTCAAACCCCAAACCTTGTGGTTGCAAGGCAAGCACTCAACGTCCTAAGCTATCCTGGCACCCACTAAACATTCTTTATGTTTCTTTGGAATCTGTTTTCTAACTCTTCTTTCACTTGTAATTTTTTAAAATCTTTTCCCACTTATTTTTACTTTCTTTGACAGATTTCCCACCTACCACTGTCTTCCATCTAAGTAGATCCATTACCATTTTTTACGTTTCTTTACAAGCGCTATTCTTCCTGTCTGTTTAGTTTGCTTCAACGCAGCACTCTAAATCTCTCATGTATCAATTCTTTTATTTATTATAATTTCTATTCTAATGTTGAAATTCACGATGTAGGAGATGCTGAGATAGCTCAACAGGTTGAACCTTTGCCTGGCAACCATGAGGTATGGGAATCAAATCCTGAACCTGGCCTACACAAATCCACATGCTGCACTATGGTGCAGCTAGTAACTGCCAGGATGGCATGAGAGCGAAGGTTCTCACCTCCCACGTGGGAGGCCCCCAGTCCAGTTCCCACTCTGCATGGTCCCACCTGTGTGGAATGAAACCATGTCACAGCTAACGATGTACAACTATGGAGACTGCTCTGGGCCTTCCCCGCTTCTCTCTCTCTCTCTCTTTCACCTTCTCTCAAAAAACAATAAATTGTTAAAAAAAGAAAGAAAGAAAGAAAGAAAGAAAGAAAGAAATTCATGAAGTATAACATGAAAACGTGAAGGAAACATAGGCCACATGTGACAGTTGCTGAAATAGAGCCAGCCCTTGAACCCGTGCCCTCTCATCCTCACCCATGCTGTGTTGGGGATCCCATTCTCTCAAGTTTCTCTTGGTGCAAAATATTTACTATAGAAAATCCAAAAGTACCTGAGAGAAAACTTAAATCTGGCCTTCGTTTTACCATCGGTCAACTAGGGAATGCCGTTCAATATCTGTATGGCTATTTCCCGGTCTCCTTCTCTCACAGGGTGTCCTAATTAATGGATAAACTAGATGGTGTGAGACAGACTTGCAAAAAATGCACTCTACAAACCAAAGAATATTATTGTTTCATTTTGTCCTCTTATTGCTCCTCAAACAAACCTGACCTTCTTTTTATCGTTTTGCTTCATTACCGAGTACAAAGAAAAGCCAAGCACTGCAAAGATAAGGAAAGAAACAGTACAAAGTACCAAGAAGAATAAAAATGAACAAGATGCTAGAACTAGTCACAAAAGAACAATGTTGCACAGAGAATATCCCTGGCACATAATCTAGGCCAGTTTTAAGTTTTATCTGGGAATATTCAAGGAACTTCCTCTCCAAGATGAGAAAAATTCAGTGTGATTATTAATTTCATTCAAATATTTTTATAAACAGCAATTGCATTACAGGACTGTTCTACTGGTCACTAGCTACTAACTGGAGCAGGGCTAAGACTACCTGCATGTCTATGTGACAAAGAAAAAGATAGTATTTCTGATGAATTTGTGTTAAGTGATAAGGAAACAGGATTTCGTTAGCAAAGTGACAGTAACCCCAATGTATTTTTTTTAAGATTTATTTTATTGTTTTTGACAAACAGAGAGACAGAGAGAGACAGAGAGAAGGGGGAGGGCCCAGAGCAGTCTCCATAGTTG
>PVKE010019357.1:0-28585 GCA_004027555.1 Craseonycteris thonglongyai | reverse complement strand
ATCCATGTTGTCACAAATGACTGTAATTCTTCATTTCTCATCGCTGAGTAGTATTCCATTGTGTAAATGTACCACATCTTCTTTATCCAGTCATCTATCGAAGGGCATTTTGGTTGTTTCCATGTTCTGGCCACTGTGAACAGTGCTGCGATGAACATGCGGGTACAAACATCTTTAAAGATTAAGGTTTTCAGGTTTTTTGGGTAGATACCCAGTAGAGGGGTTGCTGGGCCATATGGTAATTCCATTCGTAATTTTTTGAGGAATCTCCATACAGCCTTCCATAGTGTACAACCAGATTTTTTAAAGCAACATTAAAAACAAAACACTGAGACCATTTACACTTAATGTTTATACTTTCCTTCCCAAAACCACACTAGATGATAGGAGAGGGATTATTTTTTAAGGGCATAAACCCACAAAGAAAATGAAAACAGGAAAAGATACAACAGCAAATCAAAATTTAGAAAATAAAAATCTGGTGACTAAGAGGTAATTGATGACCTAGAGCTGAGAGAAGTGACCTTACTAACTAGCAGCAGTGGGAAGCAGGCTGATCCACACAGAAAACTCCTGATCCTCAAGAATTGGAGGCTTCCTGTTCTGTGAGAGTGGGAGTGCAAATGGGCCATAAAAACAAGAAGATAGATTGAAAATCTGCATAAACTGCAGTTAGAACACCAAAAGTTGCTTCTCCCCCAACAAAAGACAGAGGTTTACTCTCTAAAAAGAGGGAACCAGAAAGAGTCTAGGCTACATGCATAGGCAGAACTGAGCGTTTGCAGGTTATAGTGAAAATATGGGCATTAAGTAAATGGTGAGATCACTAATAGGAAGGTTTGTACCTTTCAGATAGGAAACTGACCAAACCAAGAGAAAAGACTTGCATGTACTGGCAGGTGAGGTTCCCACAATAAAGAAGCCATCCATTGGTGAACCCTTTAAATTTTTGCCTAGTTATCAACCAACATTTTATTGTCTCATTCTTTAAAATGAATGGAATCCAAGGATCATAAGTCATTTAAGGAACGTTTCCAACATAAAAAAGAGAACTTAAGATAAAGAAAAACCTAAGGAGAAACAGAAATATTTCAGTAAGCAGATAAAAAGTTAGAATAAACTATAATTAAAACCCTTAGAGAGATTAGGTAGTATATGCATCCACAAAATAAAAACGTAAGGCTACAAATCTAAGAACATTAGGAGAGAAAAGATTTTTGCACTTAAAACAACAACAACAATATGATAGCAAAATGAAAATCTTAACAAAAACAAACAAACAAACAAAAAAAAGCTTAGAAACAAAGTTAACCACTGCTGGAAGCAGGGCAGAGTCTATCCTCAAACCTAACTGAGTTTCCAGTATTCCTCTCCATACCTTCCATCAATGCCTGTTCCAGTGTAGTCCTATGGATGCTGGCTGTGGTTTAAGGAATTCATCTGGGGCATTCTAAGGCTCTCTTAGAACTGTTATCTGTTATATCAGAGCACTCATGAGCAATGCCACTTTACAGCTGGACTCTGCCATTTATCTGGAAATAGAATACTCCCCGCCCTCAATTTTCCCTTCATTCTTAAAGGCATTCCATGCGATAACTTTATAATACCAATTGCCCATTGGGTGTTTCACTTTCTTTATCTAGGCAGCATGGGATTGACTCTATCTTTAGCGCCTTTGGAAATAGCAACCAGAATTAGGAAGAGGTATTGACATGCTCGCAGACGCAACCCACAGCTCCAGGAGTAATTTTCACTAACACCACTCAGCTCCATCCACAGATGCAGCCCCACCCTGGACCCTTCACTCAGCTCTCCAATCTCTCCAAGATCATTAATTACCCACTCCTTCAGGCACATTCATGCTGCACTTGCAGGTGCTGCCAACATTGGCCTGTCTCCTCTCGTGTGGTTGTTTGAAATTTTCATAGCAGCCAAAGCTCAGATTTAATCACTGAATTCTGATACTTTCTCTGACAAATTTTAATAGCATTTAAGTAGCAGTGTGACAGATCTGGGACTGTGATAACACTGTTGATCAGTGTGATTCTCACAGCCAAAGGGTCATCTTTGTGAAAAGTTACATTTCTGTTGTGTTTTGTTTTGTTTTGTTTTGTTTAAAGATTTATCTTATTCTTTTGGACAGAGACAGAGACAGACAGAGAGAAGGGGGAGGGCCCATAGCAGTCTCCATAGTTGTATGTCATCAGTTTTCGACATGGTTTCATTCCACACAGATGGGTGGGGGACTCACAGGGCGGGAACTGGGCTGGGGGCCTCCCGCATGGGAAGTACACTTCAGTTCAGCATATGGGTCCGCACGGGCTGGGGCTGGGATTCAATCCTCGGTCCCGGGGCTGCAAAGCAAGTGCTTAACCTGCTAAGCCACCCTGGCTTCCCCATTCCTGGTTTTTAAAAGGTTTTAGACTCTCACTTTTACTGTGCTGAAAGCTTTCACTTGTTTTTGTTGTTATTTGATATATACTAGAGTTCTAGAAAAACCAAACATACAGTGATCAAACTGGTTTCTAGTTGCCTTGAATCAGAATCATTACACAAACGTTCATTAAAATAGATGTGCCTTAAAAAGGAGGGACAACTGTGTCCTGCTATCAGAAAGTTCAACACCTGAACCCATACAACAAATGTGTTAGAGGAAGTCATTCATACTGCTAGGATGTCTAATCAATTAGAATTTGTCAAAAATAACAATGTTTAGTCCACCTAAACCATACCCACATACTTTGTAATTTATTAACTCCATACTTTGGAGCACATACATTTACTTTTACAAAGTGTACAACGTTTATCAGCCAGAGTTTCCAAAATAATTTTACATATCTTATCTCATTGGATCCCACTGACACTGCTCTTAAGTATACAGAGCACTTCTTATCTCCAATTTATAGACAGATGGTGAAATGATGTGTTAAAATGAGTGAAAACAGACTTCCTCCAAATAAATGTTTCTCCTTTGCATATGCCAATGCTTCTAGCAATACCTACATCTAGAAGGAACTCAATAAATGTTTCTGAAAAAATAAATACCTGAAAAAATATTTACTTTCAAAATTACATTTGAAGGGATTTCAAAGAAAAATATTTGTAAGAATAATACATGGTAAAATACTGATACTACAAGGGTTTGATTCTTTAGTTCCCAGGAAGAGACAAAATGTCTCTTGACTCATACTCTGAACCAAAGTCACCGTTTGAGTGAAAAGTCAACCTGGCTTACTATATCTCTTACAATATCCTTAGCTCTGAAATTAACAAGGTAAATAAGGTAAAATCTCACTAATGCTGGGCTACTTAGTGAATAGGTAGAATAATCTGAAATATATTAAAGAAATGTCTGAAAGTTATTAAAGAAACAAAGTTCTAGCATTTTGAACTACATAAAACAACTCAAAGAATGTCAATAATATGAATTCAGTGGAGAAGTAACACTTATTATTAGCAAATAAAGTGTTTGTTGTGATGGTTGTTTTCTGTACCTATAAAACACTATAACAGGTAGCCACACTTTTTAGTGATCATCTGCTTCCATGCATAACCATCTCCATCCTCCACCCCCAGGGAAGGGTTTGGATCTCATTTATCTTGGTTCTGCCAGAGCCTGCCTGGCCATGTATTACAGGCATTCAAGAAACGTTTGACGAGAAACTTAATTGATGAATGAACAAACTGCTGTTGAATGGTTGTTGAATGCACTTGGCAGAGAACATAGCACAGATTGTAGTAAAGTCAGAAAAACTTGGGTTCACTTTCCAGCTCAGCCCAACTGTAGCTGCATAATTTTGCCCCTCAACTTTTCTGAGTCCCTCTTGTCTCACCTGTAAAATGAGGGTAGCAGCAGGTAATGATGCCTACCAGAGAGGGTTTCTCTGACAAGAAAATGAGAGAATGGGGCAAGCATTTTAACTGTTTTTCCTGATACCTTGTATGTGGCATAAATTGACTTTGACTATAAAAAATATTATTTTTACCAAACAAGTTTGCTAAACTTTATATCTCAAAATAGCATAGCCCTGGATAATTAAGTCCTGAACTAGTAGAGTTCAGTTAAATTCATTGTCCTCTTTCAAACACAAGATCAGGAATGATTAATTAAAACTGCATGCCAGTAACCATTAATTAAAATTTAAAAAATGAATATGTATATGTTACCATCCATTAAACCATCTCCATGGATATGGCTTTGTCAGTTTGATTATTAATTTTATTAAGTGAATATTCATTGAATTACTTTAAGATTAATAACTCTGCCCCAGTAATTTGTTTAAATTTGGACTCTGAGGTGATTTAATGACGGGAATTTCTACATAGGCAAAGTACAATTTGTGAAATATCTTGGAAAGCAAATTTAAGGCCAAAACCAAAACATTGCAAAGCCTCTGTGGGAGTTTCCTATTTTTTGATTGTTGCAGAGGGTGGCAGCCTGGTGTGGTGTGATTTCTAATTCCCTGCAAGCCTTTCTACAATGAAAATGTCATGCTGAAAAATTTGGCAATTGCTTTAGAGAAAGGTAAGTTGCCCAGAAAATATTTTGACATTTCAGTGACCCTTCCATTCTGTTATCCAAAAACAGAGTTGCAATTAAGCTCAGAGCTTGCCTCTGACTTAGTATCCTGACCCTGGAAATGAAGGCTTGAAAAGTCTAGGGATGCTCTGTAAGAAGGAACAAGAACTCTAAGCTGCTTCCAAGAAGATGAGAGATGATGTAAATTACTCTTTTTTTTTTTTTTTTAATGAAGTTTATCACCATTTCCTCACAGCTCGGTTACTTTTGTTTTTTTCCTTTCCCTTGGCTGTGGCCCAGCACAGATGCTCACTTCAGCTGGCGATACACGGGGAGGAGTCTAATGTTGGAAGGTTCTGTTCCTGGTTTGCTACTAATTTCTTGTGTAACATTGAGTAAGCCTCTTCAGCCCTTACAATCTCTGCTTCTGATCTATGAAATGAGGAAGTCGCACCAGATGAGTTCTGAGGCCCCTACCAGCTCCAGTATTCAGTGGTGTGTGCATTTGTGGTCGGGGTGGAAGGAGAAGTGGAGGTTGCGATTCCCCCGACAGCCCACTGTCCCTTGACTCCAGTGGAAACCCAAGTGTTGGAATGGAACAACCAAAATGACCTGAGGCTGGGGGTGGCACTCATGTTACTCAGCTTCAGGGTTTGGAAATGGGACACAGACCCAGGCCGGCGCAGGTGGGCACCGGCAATCCAGACAGTTCGATTTCCAGACCTATTCGAAAACAACTGGCCAAAAGGCACTTCTACTTCCTCTCTAACATTAATTAGGATTCTTTCTTTGTAGGTAGTAGAAGCCGCACTAAGGTAGCGTAAGGAAAAAGGCAGAAATGGTTACACGAATACAATCCGGATTTAGGAAGTAGCAGACATTTCAGTGACCCTTCCATTCTGTTTAACAAAAAAAAGTTCCAATTAAGTTTAGAGTTTTCCTATGAATAGCGAATCTTGCAGAAACTCAGGAAGTACTCCCCTACTTAACTTCTCTTGTCTGCTTCTTTCCACATATCTGGCTTCTCCCATACCTCTCTTCCTCCCTTTACTCCCTCTTTTTTTTTTTTTTTTTCTCGTGCTTCTCCTTCTCCTCCTTTTCTATCTCCCCTTCCACCTTCCCTCCCAATAGGCATTCTCTACATTCCACCCACATAGTGAAATGCGAACCCACCAAAGCCCCTGACTTTGTATGTTACAGTTTTGCTCATGTCTAGCGAAGAACTGGCTTCTCTAAATCCATTTCCAATTTGCCTGGACAGAGATGCTTAATGGACCAGGTGTCTATGCTTTGTCCAGCTATAGCCAAAATAAGTTGGCGAGGGTAACTAGGGCTCTGGGGGCTTGTGAATAAACAACAGTTCTAGTACTTCATCCATAGGGCCTAATCTTCTTAAACTCTTCTCAAATATAAAGCATACTTTAATCCCTGGGTTTCATTTGTCCATGTGAATTTGATTATATGAATGTCCAGCCTCACTCACCTTCATAATGTAGATAGTGACCAAAATACCTTTTAAAACTGTTAAGGTTGGAGAAGCCAGGATGGCTCAGCAGGTTAAGTGCTCCCTTTGCAGTCCTTGGGACTGAGGATCGAATCCCAGCCCCAGCCTGCACAGACCCATATGCTGAACTGGGGTGTGCCTCCCATGTGGGAGGCTCCCAATTTGGTTCTTGCCCCCCATGTTGAGGGAGCATACCTCCCATGTGGGAGGCCCCTGGCCCAGTTCCTGTCCTGCATGGCTCCCGACCACCTATGTGGAAAGAAACCATATTGAAAACTGATCATGTACAACTATGGAGACTACTCTGGGCCCTCCTCTCTCTCTCTCTCTCTCTCTCTCTCTCTGTCTTTGTCGCTCTCTGTTTCTGTCTCTCTCTGTCTCTGTCAATAAAATAATAAAATAAATTTAGAAAAAAGAATATAGATGCTCAGATCACAGATAAATAAATAAATAAATAAACTGTTGAGGATGACATATATTTTTTAAGTAGTGCTATGCAATTAAGCATAATCACATTTAAAATGAGAGGTCTTTAAATGCCTTTCAAAATCTTATTCGATTTAGTGGCTGCCACTAGGTTCATATAATTCAGAATATTGGACTCAAGAGGTGATTTCCTCTGGAATTTCTTCCTGAAATAATTCACACTTAATCAATATGAACCTGTGCCTGAGTTCTTTAATAGGTTATGTTTATAGCTTGTATTATATGAAGGTTCCAAATTGATGTCAGGACACTGAAAATAGCTTTCAGAATTACAAGACGGGGGAAAGTAATAGCCAGAGATATTTCAACACTTCTTCCTTCAGGTTGCATCTAAGAAATGACTGTTGGTTTCTATGGGATATTTACAGAGCCCTTCCTTTCTTAGCTATGGAAGCTACTTACTCATTTATTCAATCAGCAAGTAGTTAGTTACTTGTTGTCTACTCTGCAAAAATAATAAGTCACTAGATTCTTTATTCTACATGTAATGAGATAGGTTATTTGTTACCAAGAATGTGCTCCACTGTGCTCAATTATGAGTCACTTCAGATTCATTAAATGTTTAATATATACATTAAATGTTTAATATATACAGTTTTGTACGTTTTTTATTTCATAATAAAAAGCATGTGTTGTAAAAAATAATTCAAATGATAGAGAAGTAAATAAAGCAGAAAGTGAGACTCCTGTGTTCATACCCTCCCCTTTTTTTTTTAACATTTTGCTTATAAATTTGCCTTTTTTATATTTCTAGTGCTTTCTTTCCTTGTTTCTTTCATTTCAACAATAAGCTTACTGAACTCTCAGGCATTAAATAGATAGGATAGATAGATGATTAGATGATAAATAGATGATAGGTAGATAGATAGATAAGTAGATAGATACCGTAGATAGACAGATAGATAGATAGACAGACAGGTAGATGATAGATAGATTATAGTATATATATATATACATAAACAAAAAGCATACTTGACCCTGTAACTTTCTCTAGTTACTGACCACCACACCTCTATCCATTTGCTTCCCAATTAAGCTCCCCTGGGACTAGTCAGCATTCCTGGTATTATGACCAAACCTTTTACCATTTAGTCATTGAAATCAAGCTTCTATAATTGCACATCTTCCACTGAATTTGCCAAGTATTCTCCCTCCTCCAATCTCATTCTCCACCCTAATTGCTACAGCCAGAAAGTTCTTCCCAAAATTCATATAATCATGTCAGTTCCTGACTTAAAACCCATAAAAATGTACCCGTTGCCTTCAGGATGCAATGCAAACTCGATGGTAAGGTGGACCCTGCAGGTTTGAGCCGGTGAGGACCTCTCTAGGCTTCCACTCCCTATACTCCATGCCTGAGTACCTACTCTTCCTCCTATCTGCTAGGCGAAGGGCCACCGTCTTCCAGGACTCAATTCAAGTGTTACCTCCTTTCTGGAATCTTTTCTGACCAGCTTTCCTGGTCAGAAAACACACATCTCATAGACCAGCCTGATTATCATTTTATGAGCACCTTTTTAGAGTAGTCTCTCTTTATCCAGTTTCACTTTCCACTATTTCAGTTACTTACAGCCAACCACAGTCCAAAATATTAAATGGAAAATTCCAGAAATAAATAATTCATGAATTTAAAATTGCACATCATTCAGAGTAGCATGATGAAATCTCACAATGGTTTGCTCCATCCCACCCAAGACAGGAACTGATCCTTTGTCCTGTGTCTCTACACTGTATGTGTTCCCCTCTCATTAGCCATCTCAGGTATCAGGTTGACTGTGTGATCAGTGCTTACATTCAAGTAACCCTTGTTCTACTTCATCATGGCTCCAAAGCCATTCATAGAACTTTTATTATAGTATATTATTATTTTATTATATTTTTAGTTATTGTTGTTTATCTCTTATGGTGCCTAATTTAAAAATTAAACTTTATCATATAATACATATGTATGAGTAGCGTGTATGGGCAAAAACATTGTGTGTGTGTGTGTATATATTAGAGAGAGAGTTTGGTATTATACCTGGTTTCAGGCATCCTCTGGGAGTCTTGGATCACATCCTCCACAAATAAGGGGGTACTACTGTATTCTCTCCAGACTATAAAGATTAAGGAGACAGTTCAAGGGATGGCTTAGGATGACTTTTATTCTCTCTCAAACTTTCTTTTTAAACAGGGCATTTTAACCAATACCTATTTATTAAAAGTTAGGGGTATACGAAGCACAGGTTTTATCCAGTAGGCTAACAAATACAAAAGATGTAACCAATTCACTTATCAGCATATCTGATTAAACAAAATACATTTCACAGAAACTATTTAAAATGCACTGAAGAATATCTTTTATACTTACAAATTTTATGTTACCTAAATAATTATTGATAAAACCAACCATCCTATATGGTAAATAGATGTCAGCAAAGCACCAGTTATTTCTTCTTTTTTAAGATTTATTTTTATTGTTTTATTGACAGAGAGACAGACAGAGACAGAGAAAAAGAGAAGGGCCCAGAGTGGTCTCCATAGTTGTTTTCCTCAGTTTTCCATATAGTTTTACTCCACAGGTGGGCACAGGGCTGAGCAGGGCAGGAACAGGGCCAGGGGTCTCCTGCATGGGTCCCTTGCAAGAACTATCTGGGTGCACACCCCAGTTCAGCATATGGATCTGCACAGGCCAGGGCCAGGATTTGATCCTTGAACCCCAGGGCTGCAAAGCCAGCACTCAACTCTGAGCCACTCTGGTGTTCCCCAGTTATTTCTTTATTTTAGTTAGCAAGAAAGAAAAACATGCTATTGTCATGCTGAAATGGGTTTCCACATTCAATACAGATATCCTATTAGAGAACTAACATAGTCTACCTATAATCTTAAAACTCCTATTTGTTTTTTTTAATCATGTATCAAATCACTGCTATATTGTTTGATTTAAAGACTAGTTTTGGTTTTAAAGTAAGTTTAATTAATTTAAGTTTAATTTACTATGACTTTAAAGTAAGTCACACATTCTTGACCTAGGTGGGTGACAATCAGTCCAATTAAGTATTAGTTTGAGGAACAAAACAAAATATAAATGGGGTAGTTTAATCTGCTTTGCTTGAATTAAGATACATGGGTGATTTAAACCACAACATAAGAGCAGAAAGGAAAAAAAAAGACAAAATGTTGGTGCTATTTGTTTGAAACAAGTCTATCAATGAAAGCCGTTTATTGCCTAAGCCAATCAAAATGCATTACCGGTACAGAAACAGAAGGTGCCTGCCATGCAAATAACATCTCAAGATAAGTTCTTTACGACCTCCCATTTCCAGCCAATTTCTCCCCCTAAATCCCTATGCATCTGTCAGACATTTGGCCAGGAAATAGATCCTACCCTACATATCTAAATAAGAAAGGGATTGATTACAAAAGATTAAGCGCTCATTAAACTGTTGGAAGGGCTGGAGGTGAAGGAGCCAGGAGGGGGGCCTCGAGCTATTGAGCTCCAGCACACTCCACAGTAGGAATCAAGAAGACTGTGCCAACAACCCAAGTGTTGCAGCCACACTGTCTTATGACCCCACAGTGCAGGCAAGAGGGATTGCTTTCAGGCACTGTACCTGTCTCTCAACATTCCCAGCTCTGAGCCTTGGTTTCCAGCAGTTGCACCCAGAACATGGCATCCGTCTCTCTGCTGCTTTCCGAGGCTCACACAAATTCACTTACTTGGCGGAACCTATTTTACACTGAGAACATGGTCTGAGAGAACTAGACTTTTGCAACACAAGACAAGATGTTAGAAAGAGGTAGAAATGGATGGTTGGAACCCACTGACATCAAATTGCACCTCCTATCTAGTAACGCTTGAACCACACTCCTCTGTACACCTCTCTCTGAGTACTTAGAATACTTTCCTGTAGCTATTTACTGTCTGCATTCCCTTAGAAGACCCGAGGGTCTTGAAGATGGAGCTGTGTCAGGTTTATCTCTATCTCATAGGGCCTCAAGAATCATCAGCAAGCAATGAACAAAACAATAAATTAAATATGCACAGAGAGCCAGGCCATCTTGTGTACGTATCAATTTTAACCTCAATACCCCTGTTTCACTTGTTTTTCAGATACATGCACAAAGTAGTGGAAGAAATCAACCTGCCTCAAGAGCATAGCCTTCGAGTTAGAGAGGACTGTGTGCAAGTCCAGATTCTGTGTGATCTTGTGAAATGTGTCCTCTCTGAGCCTCAATTTCCTTACCTCTTCCTTTTTAGAGGAGCTTGTTAGAATATCAAATGATACCTGGAGAGGGGGGGGAGGGGGGAGGGAGTGTAGTAGGGGGAGGTGGGAGTGGGCACCGGATATATGGTGATGGAAGGGAAGCTGATTCTGGGTGGTGGGCACATGGTGCGATGCATGAATGATGTGATGTGGACTTGTACATCTGGAAACTAATTGTTACCAACCAATGCCACCCCACTATATTTAACAATAAAATAAATAAATAAATAAACTGGGGGGAAAAAAAAGAATATCAAATGAGAAAATACACAAAAGCATATGACAGATACTGAGAGAAAACTAGGTTTTTCCGCCACCCTGCCTCTCATTGAATCCCACCCTCTCTGGGTCTCTTCCTTTCGTCTCCTGTGCCTGCAATGGGAAGTATAAGAACTAAGAATAATATAATATGAAAGCACTACACAGAAAATTGATTTAAACTTTTTTCTGCCATAACTAATCATCTTAATTACTTTGTCACTTCATAGCCTTTTATCTGAATATTTCAAAGGGTTTTACAAGCAAGAATTAAGATACGTAATTGATAACTACAATAGCTGAGGCTTAGGGGCTGAGTGACTTGCAACAATTTTCTTGTGACCCTCATAAACCAGTAGCCTACCGATTTTTTGCAGTGCTTTCTGTTTTTTTATTCGTTTTCATGTGTGCATGTGTGCGTTTGTGTGTGTGTGTGTGTGTGTGTGTGTGTGTGTGTGTTGTTACTGTTCAAAAGTTGATAATCTGCAAAAACCTTTTTAAGGATGGATTGTCGTCAAGTCGTCTGACCAAAATTACATGTTTAAAGGCCAAGAAATAGCTCAATTGAAGAGATGGAAGCTGAGCTATCAGATTACTTTTCTGCTTCTAATCTGATGTAATTTGGGGATCATTTTGAATTTTATTATGTAGTTTATTTTTTCTCAGATTCCTGAAGCGTCAATCTTTAGTGCATTGACATGAGGGAGGGGGAGTGTCACAGATCAAATTTCTGTCTCCAGCTCACCCACTAGTCAGTTTGGCTGGGTGAAGTCAAAATCTCTGGGTTTTGATGGCTCATCTCTAAATCAATAGAACTGGATAACCTCTATTTCAGCTTAATGATTCTGTGAGTGTTTGCATATAATTCCTAGGTCGCTGAACAATGAGGGACCAAATGCACTTTTCATCAATGGCACGTGAGAAGCCAAAAATGCATTCTCTTTCTGAGCAGAAGCAGCAGGCAGTAAAGAAGGGTGAAGCACTATTTGTTCTTGCCAGAGCCAGGGCAAAGAATCCATAGGGTTGGGACTTAAAAGTGGGGTGCAAGGGCCAAGCAAAACTGGGGAGGAAGTCAAGAAAGCAGTTTACAACTAAGATACAGAGATGCTCAGGGGAGCCCACACACTGTCCTGTAGGCACCAAATACAGTTGAGCTGTTGATGGTTCTGTTTAGTGATGCAATCTGCAGTTCTTTAATAAAATGACAAATAACTGAACTGGAGCCTTTTGTATAATGACTCAGCTCATTCTGTGAGTTCATCTAATCTGTTTAGATATGCAAAGAACTAAAGAAAGCATATAAGAAAGATCAGACAATAATAACACTAAAAAAAGGGAGAGGGAAGCTTCAAAAATGGGTAATCCAACAGTTATCCACCCTTATGCCCCTTCTTCTTTATGAATGATACAAATGAGGATGAGAGAGATTAGTGATTTGCTCCAGGTCAAGCAGCTTAGGCCATATGATTTCTAGATGAAATCCCACTAAATCATGGATCATGTTTGCATACGCCTTTGTGAATCATGCTTGGCTACTCCTGGACTCAATCGGAACCAGAAACTGTGTACCATTTCACAGTCTACATATTTAGACTGAACTTGCCCCAAGAGGTCTGGCTGGAAGATCCACAGGCCCCAGGAACTCCTGTGTATGAAATCTTCATCAGTCCCCTTATCTTCTTTGGTCTTTTGTTTGGAATCTTCCATAAGTACCTCTTGTATTTCAAGCTCTGTCTATGAAGTTTCTGGCCCTGTAGAGCAGGGTAGCTGGGGAATCAGACTTTCTCTTAGTCAGATTTTGTTATAGTAATACATTTTTAAACACCCTGAATATCCCAGTGGTTTACTCAATCACAAGCATTTTATTTCTCACTTATGGGTCTGCAACTCAGCCGGGACTGTTCGTGCTGCATGTGTCTTCTTGGTCCGGGACTGACAGGAGCTAAAGAGGCAGCCCCTATCTAGATAACCTGTTCTTGTGGTAGACAGTGAGCAAAAGGCTGAACCGAACCAGCATATACAAGCTGCTGCTTGAAAAGGCACAAGTTATAGCTACTAACATTCTATTTGTCAAAGAGAGTCATATGGCCCATCCTGACAGTGGGACAGAAAAGCATCATGTACTTGAAATCATGACAAACGTACAGAAGCATGCTATTCTTATAGGGGAAGGAGCAAATAATTGGACGCAGTAATGTAACTTACAGCAGATCCATTAAAGAGGGGCTGAAAGAGAAAAAAACACGCTTCAATGACTTTTGCAGGATGAATAGCTTTCCATTCAGAAAAGGAAGAAAAAGCATTCTAGGGCGGGAAAACAAAAAAATAAAAAACAACACTATGAGCATTAGCATGAAGGCATTAAATAACATATTTTATTCAGAAAATTGTGAATAATTTTCTGAGAAGTAATCACATTGTTTTATAAACATCTTTCTTTTACCTTACCTCTATCACAAAATTCTTCAGAGTATAAAACACATATACATACACACACATATACACACACAATTCAAGGGGTCAGTGGGTGGGAAAGGTGCGGTTTAGGACAGGGTGTCCAACCTGCTGGTTTCCCTGGGCCACACTAGGAAATTGTTTTGGGTCACACATAGAATACGCTAACACTAATGATAGCTGATAGTTAAAAAAAAAAAAAAAAGTCACAAAAAAATCTGAATGTTTAAAGAAAGTTTACAAATTTGTGTTGGGCCACATTCAAAGCCACGCTGGGCCTCATGTGGTCCACAGACCACAGGTTAGATAAACTTGGTTAAGAGATGATGCTATTTACCTAGATTTCCTAGACCTTTCTTAAACCTCTGAGGCATGACATAGTGGCCCGAGGTTTAAAATATCACAAAGTAACTTGGGCTGGGGTTGTGGGTAGAGGTCAACCAAAAGTTACCTCTAAAATTTCAGAAAGGCAATGAAAGGGAAAGTGTTCATTACATGAGTCACTCTGTTCAGAATATAAAAACAAACCACAGGGGAATTTGGGTTCCAGGTATTAATAAAACGGAGTAAGCATGTACCAACCTCTCTCCCACATAATACAGCTATAAAATTTTGACAGAATCCAAGAAGCAGCTATTTAAAGACGCTGGAATGCAGCAAGTATATTTGGAAAGCAGAGCAAAATCTAAAGTATTAGCAAAAAGATAAAACTGTAGTGATTGAGAACAGATCAGTGCTTAGGGGTTGAGGGGGAAGGAAGGTGTGACTATAAAATGAAAGCACAAAAGAGTTTTTGGGGGTGATAGAAATGTTCATGACCCTACTAGGGTCATGGTTATTTGAAAGTAGACATATGTTAAAATTCTACTATATACCTAATGACTGTACACTATACCAGCTGTATACCCCTCAAAAAGCAAATTTTAATATATATGTTAATTTTTTAAATAGTGGTGAAATGCCTCTAGTTTTAGTAGTGAGTCTTGTAATAAATTTCTCTAATCATCTTAATGAATGTAGTATAATGAACAGAATAAATATCAAATATCCTCAGGGTGAACCCACCTAACCATTTATTCATTTTTTTGTCTGCTTATTCACTTATTCATGTACATAACAAATATTTACTGAGCACTAACTATTTTTCTATACACTCTACCAGTCACTGGATTTAGCAATTAACTACCAGATGATCTTAGTTTGAAACATCACCCAATGAGGACACAATGACAAAACACAATGTATAAAATCAATCCTACATAAACTAAAACAATTCAACCCAGGTATTTAACTACATTTGACTCTGGCTTCACTTTAAGACAGATTTTAGAAAATACTGAAAAATAAATGGTCGCAGTAGGTAAGTATTAGTCCTCTAAGCTGAGCTTTTAATAAACAGTATGTGGCAGAGAATTTGAGGTACTCCCAAATAAGTACCTGGAGTGCAATATTCTCTCGTTTCCATTTAACACAGAGCCACTTGCTTTTTAAGTTAGCCCAGCTGGGGTGCAACTGTCATTCTCTTACAAAAGTCAAGAAGTTTGATAAGCACTCTAGTCCTAATAGAAAGTTACACTGCCTTAGCCCTGACAGGTTAGATGAGGTAAGGCTAGGAAAGGTCATTAAAAAAAAAAATCTCCATTAGGAATTCATAGAAAATATAACCTTGAACCATATAAACTTTGGATACATCCTGTAGAACTTAACTGTATCGAATGATTAGCCATAAGTCAGCTCAATGTTGAAAACTAACCATCAAAAATTATTATTTGGGTTTTTAGATAGTTTGTTTATGAGTATAAAGATAATGTCATTTTCTATGGATGCAATTATTCTCCCTCAAAATTCATGTATTAAAGTATCTTCTCCTAGTGTGATGGAATTTGGGAGGTAATTAGGTTTAGATGAGGTCCTGAGGGTGGGGACCCAATGACAGAGCTTGTGCTCATTCTCATTCTCTCTCTCTCTCTCTCTCTCTCTCTCTCTCTCTCTCTCTCTCTCTCTCTCTCTCTCTCTCTCTCTCTCCTTGCCATGTGAGGACACAGTGAGAAGGAAGCCAGGAAGAGGGCTCTCACCAGAACCTGACCATGTTGGCACCCTAATACCAGTCTCCAGAACTGAGAGAAAGCAATTTCTGTTGTAAACCTCTCACTCAATGGTATTTTGTTATGGCAACTCAAGGAGACAACCATACCACTCCTAGGTCATGACAGTAATAAAAACCATTATAATTGCCAAAATGTATTGAGTGCTTAAGACATGACATACCATCTCACTCAATCCTCACAACACCTCTATGAATTATTATTACCATTCCAATTTCACAAATAGTTAAACATCTTTTCCAACATTACCCACATAGTAATAGTGAGTGTTGGATTTAGACTGTGGATACTAAAAAGAGTTCCAAGGTATAGATATAGTTACCCATCACAAACTGGCATAAGAAACATCCCAAATCTTTGCTATTGACCCCACATTAAGGTGAAAGTTTTAAATAAATATCAATAACCAGGTGGGAGTGGTCTCTATGGAGATCATCTTGATAATCTATTTCTATCAATAAAACCCATAACCCCCTATTGTTCCCAAAAGATTTCACCCAGGTAGTAGAAATACACTCAAATATTTTCTCTAGTTGAATAATTAAACTTTGTCAATGTCCTCCAGCCCAAATCAGTGAGAAACAAATTTGTATTTCAACAAGTTAGACTTATTGATTATTGCAATAAGGGAGACACACAGAACATCTCAGTAAGAGGATGTTATGAAGAACTTATTACAGGTAAAAGGCTTAAGTTAGGTGACTTTGGGAAGTTTCAGGAAGCAAAGCTTTGCTGTGGACTGGATGCTTTCAGAAAGTAGGAGAATTCTGTAATTCTAAAATGGTATCTCATGTAGAAGGACGGAAGTATAGAGTGGGGCTAAAGCGGTGAGTAGTAAAGAAGCAGCAGTTATTCATATTAGCTTGGATAGAAGAATGTTTAGAATTTTGTGGTTTCCACACTGACCTTTTTATTCTTTGTGTGTAGACAAGTTTAGAGTGGTCTTGTTTTGTATCTCATTTCATCGTGATCACAGAGTGGTCTGGTCAGATGCTAGTGCTCTGTGAGCACATTCTTGTCCAACATGACAATACACCAAGGCCTTGCTGTGAGTGTTAGGCCAGCGCCTAGCAACTCCAATGCCTAACGGATGGTGCCAGGCCAGTGCCTAACCATCAAAGGCTACTTTTTTCTTTCTCAACTTAAATCTTCCCATCTCGTAAAATACAGGCCTGGGAAAATGAAATTTGCAATATATCAATTGTCATTGAGTTACCTTTCAGATAGAGTGTCTAAGAAGTGAATCAGCCTATAATTTTAAGGGAATGGAGTTGTCCTTTAACAAAACTAAGATAGATTACTCCCTGAGTCAACAAGCTCTATATTATGTAGCAGTGGGTGGGTGTCCTTTTAAAAATAACGAAATCTCTTTTAGCATTCTTCCTTCGCATTGAGATTACAAAATCATTTTTCATTTTATTCAAATGCATCTAAATGTTTTCTCTGTGTCTTTTAATTATTTCTAAGACAAAAAGGGGAATAATTCATGGAGGCTAAGGGAACATTTCAATTTTAGTAAAAGGCTTTCCCAGTGGTCAATGCAAGTAGTTTGGTCCACTGGGAAGAGTATGCCACATTGCATGACCTTAAACTTATTGCTTGAACTTTCTGTATCATAGATAACAATTATACCTGCCATCACATAAAGATAATTGAGATAAAACCCAGAAAACACTCTGTAACCTCTAATAACATCCTAAATTCTAATCGCGTTTGTTACATATTTATAATATTGTGCTATTGACTTAAAATATACCAATAATGTTTTGGAAATAATAATGTAAGAAATAAACTGATTATAAGAGCATATCTCTTTAAATTAGACATAAAATGTTTCTGATTTCTGAAATTTTCCTAAAATTTGAAGCAAGTTTATATAAGATGGTTTACTCCAGGAAAGTTAAAAAGATTCTCCAAGAGTTATCTCATTTATTATCTAGCTGGCTCAAAGCTATTAATGTAAAATAAATGACCCACGGTATCAGATTGATTTATTATTTCATCTTATAAAAAATATTTTAGTCCTCAGGGCTCTATGGGCATGTAATTTTCAAAGAACAGACAGTGACACTAACTTGAAATCAAAGGCACAGAAAATAGCTACATTCTATGAAAGACGATTGAATAACTGGTCCATCAATGAGCACGTATAAATAGAGAGTTGGAAGGAGGAGTTTCTCCCTAGTTCTTAAAGTACAAAACCTTTAAAGAAGGAAAAAAATGACTCAAAGAATAAACGATGGATTTGGAGGAACATGGGATAAGGCAAGATTCATTGGCTGTATTGATGAGGCAAAAATAGAACACAAGATCGGTGGAGCTTGGAACAAGAGGTCCCACTGTGAAGACACTGCATATTGAAGAGAAGTCAGGATGCACAGAGAGCCCAGCCTCCACCCAACAGTTCAAGCCATTACTAACACCCAGAAGACCCATGGCTGCAGAGTCAAAGCTCATAAGCTAGCCAGTCCCCACTCACATGAGTGGCACTGCACTGAAGATCTACAGCAGCTATTCTCGCCATTGAAGTTCAGTGAAGACCTCCCTTGGACAGCAGCTAGTATTGATCAATCATCATTGACCAGCTACCCATCCATCAGAGCACTGAGACTCTGCTTGGTCTCTATCACCCTCACTTCTATGTAAAATCCACTTGTCCCAAGGAACTCAGAAGCCTCAGATATGTATGGGGATGGGAAGCATGATTTCTGATGAAGTGGTCAGGGGTGCAACAGAAAGCCTATACATTAGGTGAAACTGAACATATCAGCCCCAGAGCCCACTCTCTGGTTAAATATGTGTGTGAAACCAAGGAGAGATAGAATTCCTATTCCCCTCCAAGTAGCCTTGAAGATCCCAGAGTTCCAAGATAGACACTAGAGCAAAGAGATTTCCACACCATCTTAGTCATTATTTATAATGCTTACTGAGCTCCTGGATAAAGAAGCCAGTGTCATTTGAAAAAGATAGAGCATAATGGTGGAGCCATTCAATCATCTTTTGTTGATAATTAATAGTTATGGGCAGATACACATTTGATTGACTGTCCAGTAATGAGTCTACCACTATTCATTGCACATCATCAATTTTAGGAGATTGACCCTGTCCAGAGTACTCACTAAGTAGCCTATGCCAATAACATAAATTTCTTCACCCACACAAGTGTCATAGAATCTAGGAACAGGCCAGTAGCTCCTGGCATTTCCCAGGAAACAACCATCAATTCAGGAATATGTGATTCAACTGGTTAATGAGACATCAAGGGAGTGGGGGTGGGAGAGAGAAATTAAATGCTGTCTCTCTCTCTTCTGCTAAAATTGTTCAGAAAGCAGGTAGTTTCATTTGCTACTCACAGTATCTTCACGTTTGTCAAAGATCTGGATTTTGATTAAAGTCTACACTGTCAATAGCAGACAAAATGGAAAGAACCTGGATCCTTTAACACCCTGAGCTGCTGGATCAGTCAATTCTGATGCCTACTCTGTCTCTGCTAAGTGACCCTACTTATTTCATTATGATTTAAGCCAGTTAAGTTAAATTCCTATTACTTGTGACCAAAAGTAATCTAAATGATACCTATGGCTGTAATGCTAGCTTATGGGGTTATTATATTTGTGGCTCCAGAGATTAAGCTGTTTCCTATACACAGAGCCAATTTTCACCTGAAAATGTATCTTGTTCTGGCATTCTTCTAGGAATAAGGCTTGTCCCTCAGATTAAAAATTAGAAAGAATTAGAAGGCCTCAGAAGAGAATTTTGGGGTTAAAACACCCTTTCTCTGTAGCAATGGGACCAATTAATAAACAACATTTTAATCTTTTGTTTTTTTGTTTTTTGTTTTTGACAGAGAGAGAGAGAGAGATACAGAGAGAACTGAACTGGGAGCACTCCCCAGTTCAGCACGTGGGTCCGCACGGGCCGGGGCCGGGATTCGATTCTAGGTCCCCGGAGCTGCAAAGTGAGCGCTTAACCCACTGAGCCATCCCGGCTTCCCCACAACATTTTTTTGGAAATAAGAAGTGAAATGCGATCAGAAGATTGGGAAATGAAGAATCCAGCTGAAATGTTTTTTCAGGAGCAAATGGGTTAACCACAGCAGAAAACCCAAATACTTTATACACTGGCTAGAATTTAATGCCTATTACTTCTGTGTGTTATACCTTTATTTATCTTCGGTACTGAAAAATGTCTTTTTGAAATTTCTATTCTATCTCTGCTGTTCTATGAGAAAATCAGTCCTCTTAAGGGATTGAATATATCTCTCATAGTATTAAGAATTAAAGTGAGAGAACTCTAAAATAAAAGAGAAAAAGTTAGGTCATCAGTACTGACCCTCCCTTTGGAGATTCACTTCCAGGGGTTGACCTAAGAGGTCCTAGGTTTTATTTTTCTGATGAATATCATGCCTTTTGCATTAGGGTGATCTTGTAGGTGCATTGGATAATAAATACACCAAACTCAGCATCTAGATGGCCTGAGTGATCACATGGATGACAGATCCATGTCCCTATGTAGTGTTCCCCTGCCTCAGGAATGCCGAAGTTAATAGAGTCACTGTACAGGGTGCTCACGAAAGCCTCAAGCACCATCACCTCCCAGTCTGCAGTGGGAGCCAACTTTCTTCCGGGTGGCACGTGCAACTTGAAGACAGGTTTCTCTGAATCGGCTCTAGCACACTACTTTATAGATGTTAAATCCCTGCCCATCCGCCTCAGAGCACCTTGCAGATTCTCATTTCAACAGAAAATCAATATATGGAAAGTAATTCATGTATCAGCACAATCAGCGCTGCACAAAAACAGAGACAAGTAAAGTAAGCATTTTTTTTTTACTAGTTGGAGTAAGAAATACGTTACAGCATTTTTTTTTTCCCCTCCCAATTGCTTAGCAAAAGAAAATGCGGTTTTAGTGTGACCACCTTTATTGGCTGATTGTAGATCTACTTGATTTTAATCTCCTTTTTTTGAAGGAATTTTAATTTTTTTAATGAATGTGCCAGGCTTACCAAAAATAGCTTTTGAGCCATTTCATTGGGAACACAACAAAGTTCCCAAAAGAAAACAAACCTAAGAAACAAAATACCATACAAATTTCTTACAATGTAATTAATGTTTTTTTAATTTGGTTGGGTTTTTCTTCATGTCTCTGAGCATAGATTATCAATTGCTTCTTGTGCACTTTAATTGAGAGTGACAAAACTATTTTTGAATTTTAAATAGATTTTTTAAAGTAGCTGACTCACTTGCTTTTGTAATTTATTCGGATCCCAAATATGTGCTTTATTTGGGCTTGTAAATAAATTATACCTCAGTATAAAATATGCAATCTTTGCCCTCCATTTTTAATCTATGGTTATATTTTTTGTTGTTATTTTTTTTAACTTAGAAATCACACTCATGAGAGACACAGTAGCACTCTTGTTCTAATGTCCCAGCTACATACTAAATTTGAACATTATAGATGTAATATAATGAATGATTTTGCATGCTTTAAAATTAGAAAACCCAAAACATCAAAATAAACTCTCTTAGATGTGTACCACATGCCACCTCTTTGTTTAAAAATGGGAAACTGATCTTAGGAGCAGGAATTTGTTGTGACACTGGGTCTATGCTTCTGATTATTGTTTTCATTTTTGCTCTATAAGTTGGTTCATAGGGCAGTGAATTCTCGGACACTGTGAGACCCATTTTCACCATGGCAAGTACCTATAGGGCTTCACCACACAACCTGCAAGAGTCCTACTATGCAATAAGAAATACATCTCCACCCACCATGCTGAATTTGATGCCTGTAGGTCCTCACTCAGAATACAGTAAAACTGAAACCAGGGGGCTGCACCCTCTACGGTAGAGCAAGGGAAACACAAAGGGAGTTGAGAAGCTGACAAAGACCAGCTGATTTGGATAGTGAGACCATTAGGTGAGATTATTTGCTTCTAAAGTGAGTATACGTTTATTGTTAGTCAAATTACTATATAACTGTCATATATTTTGCAGTTGTAGGAAGTTCTGGTTGCAAGGTGCAAATGAATGTGATATAGATATTTGGTGTTTTTGTTGTTGTTGTTGTTGTTGTTGTTGTTCTGCTTTACTAATACTGCTAAGATGGCCTCTGAATAGTTGAGGTGGTAATTTACTTTCCTAATACTTCTAAGGCCATTATATGACAACTAATATATCCAGCCAACAGCGTTGTCGGTTATGTTTCATTCCTTGAGAAGGGTAGAGACTTGATGTGTGCATCCACAAATCTGTTTATTCTTTCCACAAACATGTAATGGGACCTGATGAGCAAGGAACTGTGCTAGGAACTAATGAAGAGTGGTCACAGGAAAAGACAGACAGACAGACAACAAGCAGCCATCCATTTCATTTCTATAGTGATAACAGCACCGCCTTCGGAACCAGGCTGGCCTGAAGCACACTCGGGGCTCAAAATCCCAAATATATATCACAAGTGTGCGTTTGGGCAAGTCACTTAATTTCAATGAGCTTTGTTTCTCTTATCTGTAAAAAAAAGAATAATAATATCTACCTTGTAGAAATAATTAGGATTCAGCAATCTAGTAAAATGCCAAGGAAAGTGTTGAAATAACAGATTGTTTGTTTGTTTGTTTTTTCAAATGAGGATGATGACGACGACAATGACAATGATGATGATGATCACCAGTCTCAAGTGAGCAAACAAGCAGGTGATTATTAGACAATTAAACAGCTATAGTTGACCACTGCCTTCTAATTGTGAGTTGAAGGATGTCAAAAACATCCTAGCACTAATGACCAGTGGAAATATGAGTGCTATCCAGAAAGTGCCCAGCCATGTAGCAGTTCTCATTATATTGACAACAGCTGTATTTTTTCCAGACATCTCTCCTATACCCCATCTTGAAGCTAGCCCCTTAGAAATTTGAATTAAGACTTTGTGACCTATTAAAATACAAAGACAGGGAAAATAGACCATGCATAGATATATTTAGTCATTAATATTTTAAGATGACTTATTTCATTATACCCTAAATGAAGGGTGAACTAGACCAGGTTTTCATTTGGTTAGGTCCAGAGTACAGGTCCCTGTTATCATATATATGGGACCTGCATGGTCAGGAGTGTGAAGACCTAGCACATACAATCAAGGAGGGAAAAGGGGAAAGAAAAAATGATGGTAAGGAAGAGGAGTAATTTTTAAATAAAGGCTAATGCATGACAAGCAGTATTCTAAAAACCTTGCATGCATGTATCATGTGGGCGTACAGTGGTCTTATTAGGCTTTTTCAGCTCTTTGGTCACATTACTGGTTTGAACTTTGCATTGTGGCATTTAGCCAATGCATTAGGTAGGGTTCTCCAGAGATACAGAACCAATTGGATATAGATCTATAGGATATTGGTATATATAGGAATATTAGAAAGAGATTTATTACAAAGGACTGGCTCACACAATTATGGAGGCTGACAAGTCCCATGATCCACAGGCTGGGGGCCTAGGAAAGCCAGTGGTATAGTTCCAAGCCAAACCTAAAGGCCTGAGAATGAGGGGGACCAATGTCTCAAAGCAGAAGATCAATGTGCCATCTTAACAGAGCAAATTCACCCTCCTTTTGCATTTGTGTTCTCAGGCACTAGGTGTATTGGGTGGTGCCTACCTGCACTGATAGAGCCATCTTCTTTATTCAGTCTACCAATTCAATTGCTACTCTAGTCCCAAAACACCCTCCCCAAAACATCCAGAAACAATGTTTTACCCTTTGCAGGGCATTTGGTCCTGCCACACATGTCAACAGCAACATTTATTTGGTCCATAACAAATGGTCCTTGATACTTGGTCATGGCAAAAATGTCCAGCATTAGAAAATGTCTCTGTATTCAAACAGTCCATAATGTTTATTTATACTTTTGGTTTATAGGATTAATACACACACACAAACAGTATAATGTTTTATTCGTCCAATAATTGTGTGGCTATATTGTCGATAATAATCCTTCTTGCCTTGGGAGCTTAGCTGTTCATGGCACATGGAGTTAGGTAGATGCACTGGGATTCAAATCTTGGAGAAAGGCACAATTAAAATATCAGGCATCTTTGTTATGGATCTAATGTCTTGATGGACATAGTGGACAGAATTAAATATCCAGGGCCTTTTGGCATGGGTCAAATGTCTCTGTGGATATTTTAAATAGGACTAATGTCTACTAATCATTTACCAGCTATCTGGGATCATCTCTTAGCCCAGTCAAGTGAACACATAAAATTTTTTATCACTGCCAAAATTCCCAAAGTACTTTTTATGTGTAAGTTCATCCTCTGAGTCAATGAGAAGGCCCATTTTTATATTGCGAAGTTTGTGAGGGTGCAACACAAAGGATAACAAAGTAGAAGTAAGACCAAGGGCTTCTGAAGCCTAATACTTTCAGGGAGAATGACTGAAGAGAGTCCAGTGTGTGCTGACACACAGATGAGGCGTTTGAAAGCTCTTTATAAGAAAGAGGCAATTGCTTACCTTTGAGCCCAGCTGTTGAGTATAGTCAAGTGTGCTATTTTGAGACAAGGACAGCCATAGATACTTAACAAAATGGGGTTCCTAAATCCATCTACTTTGTAACAGCTGGGAGTAGAGGCACTGCAACCTACCAACTTACTTTCTGGCAGTAAGTGCAGCTTCTGTTAGACATTGGAAGCCTAAACCACAGTAGGAATTTCTATGAAGCAGGAATTTGAGGAAGTGGGCAGCGGGTGGAAGGACAGGGAACACGTGACACTTCTTGTCTAAAAACAGGAGCAGTTGAGGAACTTGTGGTACGAGAATTGAATCTTTTCTCCCTTATTGTGATAGTTCTCAGGGGGCTTGACTGAGTTAAAAGTACAACTAATTCCTCACTCTTGAGACTGGTATGCCCTATATAATTTTTGGCTTAGAGTAGGACAATTTATAAGTCTTGTGACTAATATTCCTCTTTGCTTTACAGTAAGTTTAACCAGCAGAGATAGGATGTTGGCTCTCTTATTGAGGAGCATTGGGGGAGGAAGGACAGCGATCAGAAAGTGGAAGAGGCTCTTTTCCTCCCTACAGACAGTCAGCTTAGTATTTTCATCAGTGTTATGACTGTGGAGGAGGGTGTAGAATTGAGACAAAGAATGAGGAAGCTGAGACTTCCAAAATGACTTCCAGACCTATTAGAACATCAAAGCCAAAATAGGCTTCCCAGGAATGGGCTTCAGATGACAGTTAAAAAAAAAAAAAGACATTAAGGAATGCTGTACTTCATAGCCACACAACCTAAGCTTCTTGTCTCCACAGTATTCTGTTTATGTGTGTTTTAACAGCCTTAATGGCTTCAAATAAAAAGTAAAAATACAAGCACGTAGAATATATATATGTGTATATATATATTTGAAAATAGTTCTTAATCACTTGTTATTACTCTAGTCTTATCCAGCATGGACGGTATAAAAGTTGAATTTGTCATGCAAATTAAAATATAGAGAGAGTACTTTTACAAGACTCGTCTTTATAGAATGTGTTTGTTTTTTGTCACAAAGTGTCTCCAAGCACTAGAACACAGAAAGTTGCACATGTACATCAAAGCATTGAAAGGGCTAAGAACCAAATCTTGTGGAAACTGCACAGCCCTTTAAGTGAAGAGCTCTACATCAATCTCTTCTAGATAAAAAGAACACAATGGTAAAGTAAGAATCAAGCCTGACTTTGTTCTTTTAAAGATTTATCTTATTGTTTTGAGAAAAGGTGATGGGGGGAGGGCCCAGAGCAGTTTCCCTAGTTGTACATAATTTGTTGTGACATGCTTTCGTTCCACACAGGTGGATGTGGGGCCACATGGGATGGGAACCGAACCAGTGCCCTCCTGCATGGGAGGCAATCATCTTCACCGTCTTGTCATCCCAGTGGCTACCAGTTCTGGGGCGGGAATTGAACCCCACAACCTTGTGACTGCGAGGCAAGCACTCAACCACTGAGCTATTCCAGCATTCCCAAATCAAGCCTGATTTTAATTAACTTTTTAGTGCACAGTAAGGTTACTAGGACATGCAATTTTAAGTTCTTGGTAACTGTATGGATGCTTTCCTAAAGTTTGTGCATTAGAAAACTCAATCCTATCAAACATCTGAACTTTGGTGAGAGATTTTGCTGTTCAAGCCTGCAGGTGCTTTCACAGGAATAGGGGAATAAATGGCCTTTTCTGCCAATACCCTCCTGAGAGCAAAAGTGAAAGGGTTTAATCCTCTCCAAGGATAATTTCTGCCCTCTGCAGCTGGCAGGGGGAGGTGGCAAACAGGTTTCTTAATGTAAGGCCTATGTGAAACGAGAAGTCCTACAAGCCAAATTGTCAGGAATCCTCCTGGTCTAATATATTTGGTCTTATTTTTCTCCATATAGACACACACTGGTCAGACCACGTGTACTGATTTTTCATGCAGGAAATACGGTCACCATATGGTCAGATTTCCATGTTTTACTAGTTCAATTTTCTCCTCCCCTTCCTTTAGCAGTCTGTGGTTTCTTTCCATTGACAAATTGCCAGCTTTTGATTTATGAAACAATAAGTGTAAAGTAGCCATAGTGAGAAAACCAAAACAAAAAAGAAGAAAAAAAAAATTAAGCCAAGAGAAATAATATGAAACTATGTCCCCTCACCAAGGTATGATCTGTTTTCAACCTTTGAATCCTGAAAACACTCAAGGACAGAAAGAACTACTCGGAGGTGAGCAAACTACGGTGTTCTGTTCTGTACCTATTTGGTGGGGGTGGGAGTGGAAGATTCTTGTGCAATTTACAAACATGCCAGCCTCCTAAAAGAAGAGAAAAAGAACTAATTAATAGTTTACTGAGCAGCGCTAGAGAACACATTTCCTTACTCTGGCTTTAGTAAAATAAAAAGAAAACATCTTGAATGAGAAAACCCCAGGAAACTCCCAAAGCTGCCCTTAGCATCCAAGTGTCTAAACAAGATCGCACAAAGACAGTACGCCAGTACCTTTCATTCAAGGTTCTCTCCCCCTCCTTCAACTCCCCAGATACACAGAGCTGTTCCCCACACTGCCCTTCTGCTCTGTTAAGTTTGGCTTCAGTTAGAGACCTCCGTCAAGGCCACTGCCCTGATTAAAGGTTACACATTCTTTGTTCAAGATAAAGTACTTGCTTATTTGGACTTGCTAAAATTTCATTTATTTGCCTACATCCCACACCCCTAAATTGAGGAAAGACTTGATCTTACAATAAAAACAGAAAGAGTGCTTCCCCATTCTAAAGACTTGTTATCTCCTTTCCTCTAGGTTGCCAATGGTATTAACCTATCTAAGAATGTGTACTTGCAAGGAGATGGCTAGAATGAGGATATGGAACAGAATTTGCAGAAGTAACCATTGGCAGGAGTGCCTGGCATGGTTCAGGAGAAGTGGGTGCTGGTTACCAGACCCTCGTGCGGGAGGTGACAATTCATCACCTCTCATGGTAGAGGATAGAGGAACACCACCCTCCCTGCTTCCAGGCCACTTTCTATCCTTACTCTCTCTCCAGGTTCACGAGGTACTTTGATGACCAGATTAGCTTCCCAAGCAGCTTAATGTTTGGTGTAGTGTCCCAGATAGGAAATACATGCACTGAAAAAGAATGCTTTCCTCTCCTAAACTTAATTTCTACCTCTAGCGCCAAGACCTGCTTGGTATTTTGAATGGTGTCAGTCCATCTTGGAGTCTAGCAGGTCCTCAAATACTGTCACTGTTTTATAATATTGATGAGAAAAACAAATCACTTCCAGCCAGGGCCACTGTCTGTGTGGAGCTTGTCCCCAGGTCTGTGTGAGTTTTCTTGAGGTATTCTGGTTTCCTCCCACATCCCAAAGATGCTCTCGTGAGGTGGGCTAACATGTCTAAAGTGTCCCAGTCGGAGTGAGTGTGAGCGTATCTGAGTGCCCCCTGTGACAGAAGGACTTCCTGTCTGGGGTTGGTTCCCAAGGTGTGCCCCGAGCTGCCAGGAGAGACTCCGGCCTCTCATGACAGTGAACTGGAAAAAGTGGGTTGAAAAATAATTATCTATTTGTTTTTATCCATCTTTCTTAAATGTATATATAGCTCACATTTGTTTTAGTGTTTCATATGAAAAATGTTTGGGGTCTTTATATGGAAGTTCGGTGATGTTTTTATGACTAGAAATACCCTGTAGGAACTTAATGCTTGTTTCTATCAATTAGCCTGTGGTAAAATTGGCTTCAGTCTTTTTTTCTTTGACCCTCTAGAATTAGGCTGACCAGATGTCCCGTTTTAAATGGGACAGAAAACAACGGTACTGTCCCATTATAAACAGTGCATATGGTCAGCCTACTGACACCGTTAATTTAGTCCAGTGAGACTAGCCTGCTCATATGTACCATTTGAAATGGGACAGTACCATTGTTATCTGTCCCATTTAAAACAGTGTGCCTGGTCAGCCTATCTAGGATACACATAATTCCCCTAATTTGCAAAGACCATATATATCTCTATCCTTTCCTCAAACTGTTCTTTCTGTCTAGAATTCCTCATAATTACGTAACTTTATCCAAGTCAGGGGAGAGAGCTTTTGTGGGTATCTTTGATGGAAGGATAGTGGTGCCAGTAAGTTAACTGAAACGCAGGCACAGAGTAAGGGCAAAATGTGGGAGCAAAGGACATAGTAGAGATAATGAATTTGGGAACCTGTTGTTTTTAAAGTAGCTATGCAACATTTCAGAAGACAGAAGTATGTAGCAAACAATTCAGGTCATGTTTGGAAATGGCATAGATATATGGGAATCATTAAAGCAGAGGTAGATGACAATATTTCCAAAGATATAATAGAGTGAGAAAATAAGAAGAGGGAAGACAGGGACTTGGTAAATATATGAAACTAGGATACAAGAAATGTAAAAGTATGATAAAATACACACACACACACACACACACAAATACAACCAAAGAAAAGGTACAAAAACAGCAGACAAGTAGGAGAACCAGAGGACTTCATAGTCACAGAAACC
>PVKE010019356.1:0-28556 GCA_004027555.1 Craseonycteris thonglongyai | reverse complement strand
GGTTTTGAGCTGGAGAATTCTCTCAGCTTCTGTATATCTGAAAAGGCCTTAATTCCTCCTTCATATCTAAAGGTTAATTTTGCTGGATAGTTGATTCTTGGCTGGAAATTTCTCTCTTTTAATACTTTGAAGATTGGGGTCCACTCCCTCCTGGCTTGCAGAGTTTCTGCTGAGAAGTCTGGTGACAGCCTGATAGGTTTTCCTTTGAAAGTTATGTTTTGTTTTTCCCTGGACTTGTACATCTGTAAACTGTCTAATTATTACCAACCAATGTAACCTCATCAAATTTAACAATAAATTAAAAAAATATATATATATATTACTAAAAAAAGACCTCAGCCAGGGCTGCAGGCTCAGCTTCCGACACAGCGCCCGCCTGTGGCAGGCAAGTCAATACCAGCTGCTGCCAGAAGCCTCAGGCTCTCCCCATGTGATCTCTCCAGAGGGCTTGTGAAGGTGATGAGCGAGAGAGGGGTCAGAGATCCTCACCAACTTCCATGACGTATGCTAGGAGTCACGCGCAATGCCATTGACTGCACGTGGGCCCCGTGAGAATAACTAGGGGACATCTTGGAAGGCCGCTCCCACCACGAGGCAGGCATGATGAGGACTAGGCTGTCCCGAAGGGAGACAGAAGCGGCGGTCCCCAGTCACATTGCTAGAAGGTAGCAGCATTAGGGTTCTGTCTGACTCTAAATCCTAACCTGGCTTTATCGAGCCAAGAGAATGTTTGGGAAGTTCACTGACCCATGGGAAGAGGTCATGGTAAAATCTCACGATTGGAAAGTTCTTGACGTTTAAGGGGCTTGCGAAGTGCATTACCCGTTTCTGGAGGCTTTTGCTTCTATTTGCGGTGTCCTCTGACATTTGCAAAGGGAACCCCAATCAAAAAGGCCACCCCCAATCTAAGGATGATGTCTTTGTCTTAAAGAGGTGTCAAGAAATGACTCCTGCTCAGATCTGCCCGAGATCCAGAACGGTTGGAAAACCACTTCTCATACAGAGCTGGTGAGGGGGGCCAGAATCACCTACCAGTGCGACCCCGGCTATGACATCGTGGGGAGCGACACCCTCACCTGCCAGTGGGACCTCAGCTGGAGCAGCGACCCCCCATTTTGTGAGAAAAGTAAGCATCGTCTTCTTTTCTTCCTCTAGGTCGGTGGTAGGAAATTCCTCCCGTGGGCTGTTTATTTTGATTGTTTTTTGCATGGAGGCACCTCTGTGTAAAGCTCTCGTCTGCGACCCTCAGAATCGTCCATGGTACTGCAGTAGCCCTGTTCATCACCACTCGAATCACCAAATGCACAATAAGAAAAAGGTGTCCTTCTGTGTCCACAGGGATTGGCTCCAGGACTCCCGCAGATACAAAGCTCCTCAGCTGCTCCAGTCCCTTATAGAAAGTGGCGTAGAATACGACTTACAGTCACAAAATACTGTTTCCAATCTGTGGCCGGTTGAATCTGCAGATGTGAAACCTGCGGCTACAGCGGGCCGACTGTTTTCAGTGTGATCAGAGAAAGAGGGTGTTGGGGAAGAAGGATGGGGCTCACATACAGATCCCATCATACATGTTCTGACATCAAACACAGTTAATTATAAAACCCGCAAAACCAGCTATGTAAACAGACTTCTTTGTTCCAAAACCGTATGTGGGGTCTGCGCGTGCCCGTGTGTGCATGTGTGTATCCTGGTAGAAAGTTAAAAATGGACAGTGAGAAGTGCCATGGGTGGTGATGAGAGAGGGCCCATCAGGAACTCATTAATGTCATCTATGTCATCACATGATCTACATTATATTATTATATATTCATGTGTAAAATATAATATATAGTATTATATGATAATGATTTGAAATGTTTTAAATAATAATAGTGACTTAAAATTGCTCAAGTAACAACACGTATAGTATTCAAGCAGTAATAAAATTATGTAGGAAGAATCCTTTACAATCTTACGCGCTAAAAATGATGCTACTTATCTTAAAAGTTCATTTTGTGTGGTTCCCCATGCATGTGTATGTCTGTGTGTGCTATCCATATATATGCATGTGTGGAATGTATTGTGTATATAGACATATATATATATATTCATATAGAAATAGCTCTAGATATAGGTATTGTACCCATAACAGGGATCAATTTATACAAACTTGCTTGCAACTGCAACACAGAAATATGGGCATCTTTTCATGTTGTCTACTTCATCCTTTTAAAACTGGTTTATTATTTTTTTTGTTCCCATATTGATTTTTTTTTTTAATTTTTTTTTTTTGACAGAGAGAGATACAGAGACAGAGAGAGAACTGAACTGGGGGAACTCCCCAGTTCAGCATATGGGTCCGCACGGGCCGGGGCCGGGACTCAATCCTCGGTCCCTGGGGCTGCAAAGTGAGCGCTCAACCCACTGAGCCATCCTGGCTTCCCCATTAAAAGGGTTTTTTTGTTTGTGTGTTTGTTTTTTATTGTTTTTGACAGAGAGAGAGAGAGAGATACAGAGACAGAGAGAGATACAGAGACAGAGAGAGAGATACAGAGACAGAGAGAGAACTGAACTGGGGGCACTCCCCACTTCAGCATATGGGTCCGCACAGGCCGGGGCAGGGATTTGATCCTGGGTCCCCGGCACTACAAAGTGAGCGCTTAACCCACTGAGCCATCCCGGCTTCCTGATTTTTTTAATTAAAAAGGAATGGATGCTTGTTTTACTAAAATCAGGCACTACAAAGAAGACAATGAGCCACCTTCATCTTCTCTGTCGTGGTTGCTCAGAATTTTATGGATGTTGGTTCCATGGTTAACTCTTCCCCTGTTAAAGTGTTTGCTTGTTTCTTTTGTTGTTTGTTTGTTTGTTTGTTTGTTTGTTTGGTTGGTTGGTTGGTTGGTTGGTTGGTTGGTTGGTTGGTTGTTTGGTTGGTTGGTTGACTGGTTTTTAACCATTAGAAACAATGGCACAAAGTGCAGCCCTGTACATAGCTCTTTGGGCACTGATATACACACTTGTTTGCACAAATTCTTAAAAGTAGAATGAAATTCAAATCTCTTTCATCCTGACCTATTCTCCTGCCTCCTTTCATGAGCAGGAGATGCATTCTCTTCTGAACAGGAAGCGAGAGCTATGTTGGGAACCATTCTAGATCGTCCTGTAGTTCTCAGGGGCCCTAACGCACGCCTGCTCTGTCTGCTTTGGCTCGCATAGTTATGTACTGCACAGACCCCGGAGAAGTGGACCACTCCACCCGCTTGGTTTCGGACCCCGTGTTGCTGGTGGGCACGACCATCCAGTACACCTGTAACCCTGGCTTTGTGCTGGAAGGGAGCTCGCTGCTGACCTGCTACAGTCGTGAGACCGGCACACCCATCTGGACCTCCCGCCTGCCTCACTGCGTCTGTGAGTCTGTCTACTGCCCTGACGTCGTCCTGTTCACAAAGGGGTCGAGGCCACTCGGGGGAGGCAATTGCCCTTTGGGAGAGGTTATCGTTACTATCACACAGTAGCTAAACCACATTGAAGGCCTGGATACGATCAGGTTTACAGTAAACGTTTCACACACAGTGGTAAGTTCTTTACCCAACGTCCCTGTCTTCTTCCTCAAGGAGGCTTGTGAGCATGCGCTATTGTCTCTGTTTCAGAAGAGGATGCTAAGGTTCAGAGAGGTGAAAGTATTGCCCCAGGTCACACAGCGTGTTCATAATGGAGGCCAGTGGCAAACCCAGAGCCTGACTCTTAAACTACTTAAAATTGAGCAGTCCATGCAACACTAACGGAGGTGGATTTAAACTCTCTTTGGGCCAAGCTTACACTGGCTGGATTGTGTGTCCCAAAACGGGGTGTTGAAGTCCTGACCCCACTCCGTGTACCTGTGACCTGGGTTTGGAAATAGGCGCTAAGATGAGCTCATCGTGGATTAGGGTAGGGGCTCGCCCAGTGACTGGCGTCCTTATAAGAGGAGGGACATTTGGACACAGGTTGAGACGCAGGCGTAGGGAGAATGCCAGGTGATGACAGAGGCAATGGTCAGAGGGCTACGTCTGTAAGGAAGAGCAGGCCACCACAGGAAGCAGGGAGAGCAACCCCCACCTCCCTGCTCTCCACCCCCCACTGCTGACCTGCAGCATTCGGAGGAAGCCTGGCCCTGCTGCCACCTTGGCCTGGAACTTCTACCCCCCAGAACGGTGTGGCTCCTTCTCGTGGCGGCCTAGGGAACAGAGATGGCTCCCTTTCCCTCCCAGGGGCCCGGGAGGGGGAGCAGAGCAGCTGGAGTCATTTTTTCAAACTGCAGAGACCCAGACATAAAAAAATTCAACTAAAAATAAAAGCTTACTGTGAGATACAGAAAGGTGGAGATGCCATTTTCAGCGCGCTGTCTTCGGAGGCGGGGCCTCGGCTGCTAGGTCCCGAAGCGCTTCCCGCCCCCTCCCCCAGACGGGTTCCCTGACGTGTCCGCATCCCAGCTGCAGGGCTCTGTGCAGACAGCTTCCCTGGCACCCACGCTAGCTGGGTGTCAAGGGGCCCACGATCCCCCCAGAGACCTGAGGAAGAATCCAACGTGGGGTTCCAGAGGCTGTCGGGAGATGACAGGAGGCTAGAGGACAGTCACTTTCTTGTAGCAAGGTGCCCGGAATAAGAGGGACATTAGAGTCTGGGCTCTGAGGGTGATTTGAAGGACAAAGTTGTTAGACATACAACAGCTTTAAAATGTTTCCTCGGCTAAACAAAGGGAACACCCCAATTTCGTGGGCACCCTTGCCATGCCAGGCCTTTCCCCAACGTTAACATGTTCACCGTCACAAACTGCATGAACAGTAGGTATGCCTGCTGAAAGCAGGCAAAGGATGCCCAGAGAGGGGGAGTAGCATTCCTGAGGTCACACAGCAGGGATGGGGAGAACAGAGGAGTCCAATTCAAGCCTGATGAGCCCCCAAAGCATTATCTCCCCACCTTATCACCCTGCAGTTCCAGCTTCTAGGTACAGCTCTTCCACCAACAGAGCAGACTGGATAAGCTCTGGTTGTCCACAGCTTCTGCTTAGGGTCCAGCAAAGACTCGAAGCCATGTCCTAGTCCAGGTGCCCCGCTCCACTCCAAGCACAGCCAAGTCAGGCATCTGTAAAGGAACGATTCTGGGATTCACACTCATTTCAAAGTGTGACTGTGTAAATGTCATTGCCCTGCCGCCTCTCAGCTAGGGATGTGTTCTCGGTCCAGTCTGTTTTCTTCACAGACAGAAAAACATGGAGCTCAGAGAGGTAACGGGGTTCATGGGAGATCACACAACAGATCCGCGCTTCCAGTTTCCAGTTCAAGTCACTTTGCCCGTCACTCTCTCGCCATCTTCTGGGAGCTAAAGATAAATACAAATGCCTTCAAAGAAACTGGTTTCTGCCAGGGAAAAATTCCACATGGCACTCATCTCAGAATGTTATTGATGGTTGGGGCAACATCAGATCAGACTAACTTTAGAGAGATCCTGGGCTCGACTCACAGCTCAGCCTTTTCCTTCCTGTGGGACTTTTCACAAGTGACCTCGTCCCCGAGCCTCTGTTTTCTCATCTGTAAAGTGGCTGCACAGGGCTATGACGAAGTGTACTTACCAGCCTTTGAATCCTCTCTCTCCCACTAACTAGTCTAATGGGGTCCCCAGCCGTTCTGTTCATCACTTGTTCAGATATTAATTGGGGTGGTGATAATGATATTGGTGCCCTGGGGTTGTTGTGATAATTTAGTGAGTTCATAGATATAAAACTCCAAAGACTGTCTGGTCATAGGAGGTTCGCAGTCAATGTTAGCTATTCGGATCATTACTATTTACCACCTTTAAGGGTTTGAAGAAGAATTGAAAATAATATGTACTAACTCATCTGGTACAAACTGGGTATTCGGACATTTTGGAAATTACGTTAAACGATTAATTTCTTGCAGTCCTGAGCCCTAAATTCCTTCATCCTAAAAGCTCTGGCTAAAATCTAGAACCACTTGAGGAGCTTACAAAAGAATACTCTGGGAGACTAGTTCAATCAAAGCGCCTTCAGGATGGGGCCAGGGCATGGAATGATCTAGATCCGAAGGGGGATTCTAGTGCAGCCAGATGAGAGCAGCTGGGAACACCTTCCCGCTTCGTCCTAAACCTTCTGGCAACATTCTCCTTGGTTTGCATCCAGGTCTAAGAACGTATCCTTTGTCATATTCTATCTCCTGGGACCGGGACAGTGTCCTGGTACAGGGTGCGCATCCAGAAATCGTTCGTGGCATATGTGACTGTGAAGTTGCATGGAGGCAGGGGCCATGTCTATCTTGTTCATCGTGCTATGACCAGGACCAAGAACAAAGCCTGTCACAAAGTTGTCAAAGCCACACAAATAGCCAGCATTTATGGGTGCTCACTCTATGCTCCTCGCCTCACGGGCGCTCGCTTAATCCTCGTAACAATCCCGTGAGAGAGCCAACTTTACAGATGAGGAAGCTGAGACTCTGAGGGGTCCATATTTTCCCCACAGAAGTTACTTATGATGCTCCTACTGTCTGCCAGGCCCTGAACTTCAAGCATGCCTTAATGGGCTCGTCTCCAATGAGGGAAACAGTCATACATGATTAAATACAATATCATATATGTAGTGCTGGGGTGGAGGGAGAACTAGAAAGACTAGTGATTCAATTAGGGGTAGTGGGCATGTGGGAAGGCTTCCTGGAGGTGGAGGAACTAGAACTGAGTATTGAAAGACAAGACTTAGCCAGACTGGGTGAGCAAGTGAGATGCTAGGTGAGAAGGAGGAGAAATATTTTATGATTTAACACCACCACCATCCATCATTTACTGAATACCTAGGACATGCTGGGTATTTTACATTCATTCCCTTATTTAACCTTCCAAGTCCCTAGGATGGGGGTGGCGAACCTGTGGCACGCGTGCCCAAAGTGGCACGTGGAGCAATTATTTCGGCACGCGGAGCTGTGAATACCATTTTAAAAATTATTGTTTATGCTCTTATAGACATAAAAATAATCGATACCTCTATCTCACTCAATGGGTTGGCACACTGGTCGAGTGAGTACACTCTTATTTCATAAACTTTGGCACTCAATCGCCAAAAGGTTTGCCACCCCTGCCCTAGGAGGTAGGTACTACTGTTCTTCCCATTTTACTGATGGGGAAACTGAGGCTCAGAGAGGTTGTGGCCTTTGCTGGAGGTCACACAGCTAGTAAGTAGCAGAACCAAGATTTTAACCCAGATCCCACAGCCCAGGACATTCTACTGTGCTCATGTGTAACCCATGCCCAGAGGTGGGGGAAAGAGGTGCATTTGAGGGCTGGAAACAGTTCAACGCAAAGTGGGGGTGCAGAGGGGGGATGTGGGAGAGGTTGGCCACAGCCAGAGCACACGGGCTCTGAGTAGGTGTCCCCAGAGATGGGTGACCTCTCCTCACAGCTCCTTTTGGCTTGCGTTTCAGCGGAAGAGTCCCTGGCATGTGACAACCCTGGCTTACCAGAGAATGGATACCAGATCCTGTACAAGCGACTCTACCTGCCCGGAGAGTCCCTCACCTTCATGTGCTACGAGGGCTTCGAGCTCATGGGCGAAGTGACCATTCGGTGCATCCTGGGACAGCCGTCCCACTGGAATGGGCCCCTGCCTGTTTGCAAAGGTAAAGAAACCTACTTGTGACCTGAGGCCGGGGGAACCTGGACCTCTCTCAGGACTGGTGTGTGGGGAGGGGGGTCCCCAACCTGCTCTGAAGAGCCAAACTACTGCGTTTCGCTGAGACATCAGCCTGATTTCTGCACCGCTGAGAAAGAAAACCATGGCTGCCAATGAAACTGAGACGCAGTGCGTTCCCCTTGCTTGGCGTTTGTATTTTTATTTATTTATTTATTTTTATTTATTTATTTATTTTAAATATATTTTTATTTATTTTTATTTTTGACAGAGAGAGAGATACAGAGACAGAGACAGGGAGAGAACTGAACTGGGGGAGCTCCCAGTTCAGCATATGGTCCCACACAGGTTGGGGCCGGGACTCGATCTGCAAAGTGAGTGCTCAACCCACTGAGCCATCCCGGCTTCCCCTTATTTTATTTTAAAGGGGCTCTTTCAAGCTCAGGTTTTTATCGTGAAGGAAAGCCATTCTGCTCTGACTCCTGCTCCCACAAGATGGCTTAACCGCTTCCCCCCTCTCGCAGCCCCTCCCCACAGCCACCTGGTTTCCAAGGGCGAGGAGACTTCAAAAAGCTAAGCGCTTATGGGAGAGCGGGCTGATACATTTTGCCTCCACTGTAATATTTTTGGTTAGATTAGACGTATCTGGATAGAAGCAGTTTTATGTAGTCACATAGTGTGTCCCCTCCATCAGTCTTGACCGTGTATACACAGGTGCTTACATTTTCCACCCAGTGAATATCGAAATGGAAGAGTATTTAGACGTTCAGTTCAAACAGCGTGCTGTTACTGAATTCTTAAACAGCAGAAAAAGGTCCTCCGATTGAAATTCACAGATGAATGCAAGCCATTCACGGTGGCCAGTGTGTTGACATGAGGACAGTAAGACGCTGGGTGAGGTTCTTCAAAGATGAGGAAGTGGGGAGGGCAGATGTGAGTGACAGACCACAAAGTCACCCCCACTCCATGCAGCAGCCCGAGATAAATAAAACAGCATTGACTTCAGCAAAGCGTTGCGTGGGCTTTTGCTCCTGTTCTCCTGGGCTTCGTTTCCTGCGCAAAGAATTCACTTGGCATTGACCAGTGGCTTCCGTTTCTCTTTCAGTTAATCAAGACAGCTTTGAACATGCACTCGAAGGTGAGTTCCATCCTGAGAAAATCCAATAAATCAGAAAACAAGGGCAGGTCCTGGAACTCCTGATCCAGGTGCCTTACAAAAAATAAACCAAAAAAAGAAAAAAACAAAACTGCCTTTATTCTGCCAAAGATCACTTCAAAACAAAAGATAGCATAAAGGAAAATCATTGGCTTTGCAACTGCCAGTGCCAACTAGGGTCTGAAAGGGATTTGGTACCAGTTCTGTTCATGAAGTGTGAAAATCTGCGGGTCCCTGTGCCTGAGAAAGGCATGGCCCCGTTACGAAACTTTTCCACCACACGGCACTATTTTGGGAAACTCCGTTCGGATCTGGAGGGAAAGGTCGGCCTGGGGGTGTTCTGTGGTCTGTTTTCCCCCTGGTCCTTCTCTTTCCCAACATGCGTCCCTCCATCCCTCTTGTTTTCTGTTCTCCTTTTACTGGGAATTGCCAAGTGAGCTTTGTGCATGTGGAGCAGATGCTGAGAGCTAGCCAGGATTTTCTGTTGGTTTTCTTTTCTGTGGCTTCTTTCCTTTCCATTCCCTCCCAGACACGAGACATTCTACATTCTGTACAACCTCCATCCAGTGTGGTACAAAACCTGGTCTATAGCATCAGAAAAAATAAATAAATAAATAAATAAATAAATAAATAAATAAATAAATAAATAAATAAATAAATTTTATATGTATATATATATATATATATATATATATATATATATATATGTCATTTCACTATTTGAAAGTTCTAACTAACTAAGCAGATTCTGTTATTATTTTGGGAGCCATGGAGCTTTCTGGCCATAAACAGTTCACTCAGAACCAGGGGCTGTGGGGATTACATGGTGTCAGTTGCTCTTCCTGGGAACAGATACTTGAATCCAGTCGGGCAGAGCAGAGGCTCGCGTGGGGGAGAAGCAGGTATTAGTCACCCCACCGGGAAAGGAGAGAGTGCTCCGTGGTCTCGATCTCTTTCAGGCCATTCCCAGCCAATGAACCGTGAGGCTGTCGCAAAGGCCCGGGGTTGCTCAGAGATTCCGGCGCCATCACTGTGTTGTGTGCTCACGAGTTTATCGTGGGTGTTAGGGTCCGTTCTGCAGACCCTGTAGAGTGGCAGTTACCGGCGTATAGATCGGCCTCCAGCAGAGCTCTCTGAGATGTGGCCATGGAGGATGGAGAGGAAACCCGGAGGCCAAGTGTCTAGAGAAAATATGGGGGTCCCCTTCAAGCCGTGCTGGGAAAACACCCCCCACCCCCTCTGTTGTGGGCAATCATAGTTCTTGTGATTTCCACCAACATTGGAAGATGGCGGGAGGCTCCCCGTGAGGCCCACAGGGTGTGGAGAATCAAAGCTGGCTCTTCAGTCCGGGTGTCATCGGGCTGCCCAGCACCGTCTCCTGGGGGATCTGAGGGTGCCACTCAGGGAGGGGCCCTCCAGTCTGGGTGCAGCAAGCTCCCCCCTCCACCCTGTAGTATGTCAGGCAAACCTGCCTCCCCAATTAGCACATTTGGGGGTTTCTCCAAGTCTCCCTTGAATTGGTTGTTAACCAATTTCAGCTGTACCCCAGCCCAGCATGAGCAGGGTGTGTGAGTACGATTAGGGTTAAAAGAGTGAAATTGCCCATCCACCCTGTAATCCCCCCACCCAGGAAGAGCCGGCACCATCGCTGTGACGTCAGTTCTTTGAGTGGGTGCAGGGCTGGGGGGCGGGGCTCCCCTGGGGCCAGGCGCCCGTGTGGGTTGTGGGGGGAGCTGGGAGGGTCTCACTGGCTTATGTGTTCAGTAGCAGAAGCGGCAGCCGAAACCTCATTAGAAGGAGGCAGCATGGCATTGGCTATCTTCATCCCTGTCCTCATCATCTTCTTGCTGCTGGGAGGAGCCTACATCTACGTCACCAGGTAGGGGCTGCCCTCTGCCACCGGCACCCTGGGGACTGGGCATTGCGCCTCTCTGAGCCTCAGGGTCTCCGCCTATAATTCAGGGCCGTGGCATTTGTGTGATTAAGCTCAGCTCTCAGCCCAATTCCCGCCCTGTGCGGCCTCCTGCCCACCTGTGGAACAAAACTATGTCAAAAACTGATGATGTACAACTATGGAGACTGCTCTGGGCCCTCTCCCATCTCTCCATCTCTGTCTGTCTCTTTTGGTCAAAAGCAATAAAAATAAATCTAAAAAAAAAAAGAAAGAAAAGGAGAGCTGTTGTAGGGGTGGTGGTTCTGCCTTAAATGGGGCAGAGGAGGCTCCATTGAGAAATGACATTTGAGTAAGGACTTGAAAGCAATGCATAGGTAAGCTATGCAAATATCTGGAATAGGAGGAGTCCAGGCAGAGAAACAGCATGTGCAAAGGGCCTGAGGCAGGCAATTGCCTAAAAAAATTGTCCCTGCCCTCATGGAACTCACAGTCTAATGGAAAAGGGAGAAATGCATGAACTATAACCCACTATGCTAAACAATGAAGGAAAGCGATAGAGACCGCAGAGGAAACCCCATTAAAGAGGTCATCAGGGCAGGCTGCTTTGAGGTAACCGTCTATCGGAGGTGCTCAATCCATGCCCATTATTGTTGTTTCTCTCTGCACTAAAGAAGGACTTGGATCACTTCTCAGGTGAAAACAAATTAAGCTCCACCCCCTCCCCGTAAGGGGCGGTACCGAGGCTTCAGTTATCACTGACCTGGTTAGAAGCTGAGAGCGATTATGATTTCTGCGCCCACCCCACTCAGCTCCTCACTGCAAGAGGCTGTTTTCACCTCCTCCTTGTCACCTGTGAAGGTGCTGGTGCTAGGAAAGTGGCCCCTTCCGTCCCCTTGGGTATTGGAGGGTGTCCCGTAGTCCAGGAGAAATAACCTCGCTCCTTTGTCATCTCCTCTCCAGGTGTCGCTATTACTCCAACCTCCGCCTGCCCCTGATGTACTCCCACCCCTACAGCCAGATCACCGTGGAGACGGAATTTGACAACCCCATTTACGAGACAGGGGTGAGCTGGCCTCTCTTCTCCCTGCCCCCCGTGCCTCCTGTTTTGAGTGCTCTGAATTCACTGTGCAACGGAAGGTGTCGTTTCCTTTTGCTCATGGTGACTGGGGTCCTGTCTCATTCCTGTTGAGGTCTCTGCTGAGAGAACCCAGCTCTCTCTGCAAGCCGATGACAAGCCTGTGATGTTTACTCTCGGCAGAAGGATAACAGAAAGAAGGGGCTACACCAAAGGTCCACAGAGAGGAGGCTGTGATGGGCCAGAGCCCGCTGGTGGCCGGTGACAGGGGTCAGCATTCCCACACACCTCGTGAGCTCCACTCCTTATTGAAGGGCAGTGAGCGACATTTCAGTGGCAGGCCCTGTGCTGGGTACAAGGGACACAGTCACACACCAAATAGATGTGGTCCTGCCATGAAGGAGCTTACAGTCTTGAAAAGGAGACAGCGGTCAGTAACAATAAAATAGGTCCCAGGGCTGGGTGTCCTAAAGACATGATGTCCTCGAATGCTTGCGACCCTTTGTGAGAGATTCTGCCGTCATCTCAGATAGACTGACGAGGACATTGAAGTTCAGAGCAAGGAAAAAATGACCTGGCCAAGGTTGCTCAAAGCCAGAAGGCACAGGCCAGGCCGCGGGCTCCATCTGCTGCCCTTGCCCATTACACTACTCTGCCGCCCCTTTGGCCTCAAACAGCCAAGTATGCCAGTGAGTGTCTTGAATGCAACAAGTCACAGTGTTTTAAATTATTACTTACTTGTTTCAGTTACAGTTGATATTCAATATTATTTTATATTAGTTTCAGGTGTTCAGCGTAGTAGTTAGACATTTACATAATTTATGCACTGATTCCCCCTAGTACCCACCTGACACCGTACATAGTTATTACCCTATTGTTGACTATATTCTCATGCGGTACTTTACCTCCCCGTGACTTTTGTAACCACCAATTTGTGTATCTGAATCCCTTCACCTTTCTCACCCAGACCCCCAGGCCCCCTCCCCTCTGGCCACCATCAGTTTGTTCCCTGTATCTATGAGTCTGTTTCTGTTTTGTTTGGTTTGTTCTCTCGATTCCACCTGTAAGTGAGCGCATAGGGTATTTGCACAAGCTTGCCTGGTTGGCAACAGCATTCAGGTCCTTGCAGGAATTTGGGACTGAGGGCCTCGGTTTCTTGCAAGCTGTCATCAAGAGGCCACCCTCAGCTCCTTCCCATGTGGCCTTCCCCATAAGGCAGCTTACATCATGCAGCTCGCTCCTTCAAAGGCAGCAAGAGAGAGAGAGAGAGAGAGAGAGAGAGAGAGAGAGAGAGAGAGAGAGAGAGAGCCTCCCTGCAAGATGAAACTCACAGTCCTATTTAATAACATAAAACCCATTGGCAACATCCTGGGCCTTGGTGCTGTGTTCTGTCGGCTAGAAGTGAATCACACGTCCTGTGCAAAGGTGAGGGAGGGGCTCCCACCAGGCCATGGACACCAGCAGGGAGATCATGGGGACCATGGTAGAGTCTACCCACCACACTCCCATACCCCACGAAGTATACACCCGCTTGCAATATCTGTGTTAACTCAGCGGGAACTATAGACCTCCATGAAAGCATGTGACAGTGACTTCTAGGGCCAAGCTTACGACTTCTTGTATCTCCCTGCTCCTCTAATCAGGGGCCTGAAGTATATGACAGACACTCCATGACTACCAGAGAAATGAAACTGGTTGCTACCCATGTATTGTTGTCATTTTAGATATGGCACTGGTAAGAAGAGGTCGTATGTTATTTTGCATTCTATGTGGCTTGTTTCCTACAAGAAAGTCCAGCTGATAAATAACAGCACTTTAGGAAGTAGGCCATGGGGAAGCCGGGATGGCTCAGTGGGTTAAGCGCTCACTTTGCAGCTCCGGGGACTGGGGATCGAATCCTGGCCCTGGCCCGTGCGGACCCATGTGCTGAACTGGGGAGTTCCCCCAGTTCAGTTCTCTCTCTGCCTCTGTATCTCTCTCTCTCTCTCTCTCTCTCTCTCTCTCTCTCTCTGTCAAAAACCAATAAAAAATAATAATAAAAAAATAGAAAGTGGGCCTTGTTAATATCTATCAGTTACCTAGTGCCATAATGATGCTACATAACAAACAATCCCAAAACTAAGTCGCTCAAAGCCACACGTGACTTTGCTTGTCAGCCAGTGGGACAGTGTTTTCAGGTAGTTCCAGGGGGTGGCAGTCCTGGCTCGGCTGTGGTCACTCACACATCTGGGATTGGCCAGTCATTGGCCGGGGGACTCAGCTCTCCTCTCCTTATCCTTCAACTTGGAACTGAAGGCTAGCGAGGCATGTTTTGCTCATGGTGGTTGGCGGCAGAAGGGCAAGACACAGGCAGAAACACACAAGCACTTTTCAGGCCCTTCTGGTGACCCATGTCCTTAGAACTCAGTGGCCAAAGCAAGTCTGAAGTGGAAGGCAGTACAAAGTCACAAGGCCAGTGTCATGAAGAGCTAGACCCTTAATGTGTCACTTGACCACACCAGGCTTTAACGGGTCTGTGCTTCTCCCTCTTGTAGGAAACCAGGGAGTATGAAGTTTCTATTTAAAGAGAGCGGCACTTGAGACAGGCACGGATGTGAACTCAGCTACCACCTCGAGAAATGCACCCGAGACCCTACAGCATTTGATTGAACAACCCCAGTGTGCTGGCTGTCTTTTCTTCAGACTCTTGGTTGAAGACTTACTGTGTTCTTCACTGTATTTATTCTATTTAAAGTTGAAATAGGTGTGGTTGGATGGATTACAGCTGCTGTCAGGTTCATGGTACAGCCTCCATGTGGAAGGCAGGTGCAAGACCTACAAAATGACAAACTCGGCAGCGGAAGGAAAAAACAAAAAAAGGCAAGAGCAGGTTGAGTTTCTCCCAACAGCCATGTCACGCCCCGGCTGCATCTCACTGCATGCGCCTTGGATCCAGGCCCATGGTGATGTTCGAACACATCTAAGTCCCCGGATCAGGCTGGATTCACTTGGGTTGGAATTCCACGTGGAAATTTAAACAGGTCTGCTCCCCAACAAATCCTGTGTTCACTCTTCCAATGTCCCCCGCTTCCAGAAGGTCTTTGTCGCATCTCCCCAGCACCCACGGCACTTCTGAGGGCAACAGAAGTGTTCCATCAGCCTTCTCTTCTACCGCCCTGTCGTCCCTGGATGCTGGCAAAATAAGAAAATGGTTTCTTTCTAGAAAGGTGATAAATGGCCAAGACACATTTTCAGGGAGGATGGGAGAGGTGGGAGTTCCGATGAAGGACTGGGGGAGGGGGACATTGGGTGAGGCAATCAAGTTAATGAAATGCTGTTTTCCTTAATGCTCCTTCAGGGACAAAGGAGCAGGTGATTTATGTGATAAGTGCCGGAATTGGTCACCATGCTCAGCAAGGCCACACCCTCAAGCTGTGACAATACATCCACAGCTTTGCGCATAGAGTTCGAAGGGCTTGTGTTGGGGGTTTGGGTGGGGGTGCGGGGGTGCCCAGTCCTGAAATCCAGGGGTGAGCTCTGTTTTTCTCCTGGGGTGCTGGAATGCCTGAACCCTCAAAATAGAGGAGACTCAAGCACGCTGTTCTGTAAAAGGTGTGCCCTTCGGAATATACTTGCAACCAAGTATTTCGGCGGGGAGGGTCCTATTAGAAGAACCTGCTTTTCTGTTCTCTGAGCCCCGCCCAGATGTTGGATGGATGCTGACCATGAAAGTACAGAGAAACAGAAACAGAGAGTTTAAAACCACAAAGCCACCCACATCTGACGATTCAAACACCAATGAGGAGCGAAGGAGGAATTTCAGGCCAGACAGGGACTCATAGCAGCCCTATCATCACATGAGCATCCTTATCTTTTATCGGGGCTCTTTCATCCCAACCCAGTGGGCCTGGTGAGTGTGACTGACAAGACTCTTAAGACAGGTAGAGAGAAAAGGCAGGGGACGAGGACGCATGGAAGGAACAGTACGTGCAGGGCAGGTTCGCCTCCCTGCGACAGTCAGTTCCCTCCCTAGTGACAGCCAAGGCACGCATGCACGCTCAGGGCTTTTAGCGTCCTCTCCCACGCTCCCTAAATTTAAATGGCCTGGTTTTCAAACAAGAAAAGACCTGTCTGGCCGCCTGGCTGCTGGGAGAGTGACTGGAAGTCTGTATATTTGGTAGCTTGTTTAGGAAGCATCCGGGACAGCGAGAGGCAGTGGGCTTTGCACACATGCACCTATAACCCGATGTCGTTCACTCCAGGGGACGGGGTGGGGGCGATCTAAGGCTGGAATACACTTCCTTCTGTCCTGCATGCATGATGCTCAGCAAGAGATAATTATGGGCTGTTTTCCAGCCCCCTGGAGCCCAACCCATTTTCTGAAAAGGCCAGAAGAGAAGCCTTCCAGGCCATTAGTGAGCAATGCTGTGTTTGGAGAGACCAACAATGCAAATAACGTAACCTTTTCTAAAAGGCGGAATCCTTTCTTTGCTTTTACTTCTGTTTGATGCTCATTCTAACCCTAACCCTGAGGCATCTGGGAAAGAAGAACAATAGTAGCACTGATACTTAATTTTAGAACACACCACGGTTCTGTGAAAACTAAACATTTGCCTTTTGTAAAGACTGACAAAGTGTAAAATCGTTATTCTAACCTCGTCCCCTGAAACTGGCCAGGCCAAGGCCCAGGAATTCTTATGGGTTATTGGAGGGAAAGAAAAGGTGTGGATTTTTCCCTCCCCCACCAAGGTACCGATGATGTCTTAGCTCTGTCTCAGTAGGCTAGCACCTGTAACCATATTGTAAAAGTTTGTTTTTGCTTAAGGATGGCTCGTGTGAGCTTGACAACATACAGTGGGAATGAAAAGACAGGTTGCTGTCTATTTTTCTTTGTAAAATAATCTGAGTGTGTATTTGTAAATGTAAAGGATTAATAATAGTGCCAAAAATGGACCCGGCGTCTCGTTGCAGTTCCTACATGTCTGTTTTTGTAAGACCAATATTGAAACCCTTTGGGATTAAATATTTTTGAACAGGTTGCCAACCCTGAGCAACTCGGAAACGGACTGAACCTTCCTACAAGCCACTCTTTGTTTCTAAGATGGGAGAAATACGTTTACAGAGATTTTGAGCTTCAAAGAATGCATGTGATGGTGTGTATTACATGCTAATTCAGATAAGCTGGATCCGTCAGCTACTGCTCTGTGCTTTTAAAGTGCACACACTGGACCCTCTTCAGCTTGGAGCTCATCTTTCTGATTTTTTTTTTTTTTAGAGGGGGAAGGGTAGAATTATTTAGCCAACATAAGCGTTCTGGTGGTTCCCTGATGGCCATCCTTACTTAGGTACATAGACATGCTTTAAATATGACCTTTAGAAATCAGTTCCTTGGAGATCCTATGAAACCTCAGGCTGATTGATAACTTTGGAAATTGCCCAACAGCCCTGCAGGACACAAAGTAGCCACATAATCAAGATAGTGGTATAAACAGAAGTGACTTGGCCAATATATGGGTAGATTTAGACTGAGCATGAGCCTTGGGCAAAAATGATCTTTCAAGTCCAAAGAGCACGCATGCCATTTCTATGCCCTTGGGGGTCATGGGGGTCATAAGAGGTCGGATATTATTGACTTGTTCAGCACCCTCGAAAGGCAGGCTTTCTCCTGGGAGGTTTCCATTTTCATTTTACCCCCAAACAGAATCAAAAGCAAAACCAACTTTCTAAGCTAGAATAATAAAATTGTCATTTTCCACTTTGTATATATTGATGCTAATAAAACACATAAAAAAAGAGGCAGGTCTGTGGGGTTTTTGTGACAAATCCATGGGGACACCGAAGGGAGTGTTCCAGCTCCTGGGGATCAGGTTGCAGGAACACCTACTGACACTTTGAATGCCAAGACAGGAATGCCAGTTTGGGAACATTCGGGGAACATTTGGGACAAGGCAGGACTCTGCCATCATCAGGCATACCACCATCCTCCCTGTCCCAGCCAGCTTGGGCCGCCGTAACAACACGCCGCAGATGAGGTCGCTTACACAGCAGACGTTAATTCTCGCAATTTGGAAGGCTGAGAAGTTCACAAAGATCAGTGTGATGGCTGATTGAGTTCCAGGTGAGAGCCCCCTTCCTGGCTTCTAGGTGGTGTTCTCGCTATGTCCACACGGGGCAGATATATTCATACCTCTCTCTCTCTCTCTCTCTCTCTCTCTCTCTCTCTCTCTCTCTCTCTCTCTCTCTCTCTCTTCCCTCATTCTCTCCCTCCCCACCCCCCATGCTAGGACTCTGCCCCAGATTTATTAATCCTTAGCACTAAGGATGACATAGGATAGAAAAAAGTAGTTTTAACATGAATTTCATGTCTTCAAAGTTTTAAAGACCTAGTTTTTATTTCCTTACATTTTCAGTACACTTTTGTTTGCACTAGGCTAGAAATTGCCCTTCTAAAACTGTGCTATTATTACTACTGTTTGCCATATAGTTGCCAGGCACATAGTAGGCACACAAAACGTTTGTTGAAGGAATGAACATCAACCAACAGAGCAGCCCAGGATACGGTCCCTGTCACCCGTGTGCTGGGTCCCTTTAAACCACCAGATGGCAGCCTCAGCATGCTTAATTCAAAGACTTTCATAATCCTAAAGAAACTGCCACACTTCACTTCCTCCACACGGTTATGTTCTTTGGACAAAGTCATCTGATGAAACAGGTTGTTTCCAATACAGCAGAATTTGTTTCGGGGACTTTGTGGGTACCCTTCATTGTAGACCGAGAAAGAAACACCAATGTTACCTCATCCTCACCCATGTAAGAGACCCAGGCCACGTGTGTGACCAATAAAAAATGGGGTCGCCTTAGACCCAGGGCTCATACAGTGTCTCCCTCAACTGGCGTCCTCGCCAAGAACACAGAGGTTTTAGGAGAATCTAACTTTTACCAGCATGCTCTCAAGGGGACTGCATGGGAAGCTATCACAGGCGTATTACCCCCGGAAATGTCTTTAAAACCCTCAGCACCTATTTCTATCTCCAAGGGTCGCATCTTCCTGGGGACCTGCTCCAATCTCTCTCCCTAAACTCCAGTGCTCTGCCAGTGACAGAACTGTAGCTCCTGCCCATTACCCTAGCCCTACCCACAACATCCTACTTTCTTCCAGTACAGTTACCAAACTTAGAAAGTAAAAATAAGGACACCAGTTAAATTTGAAAAATCAGATTCTTTTCTTTTTTTTTTTAATATTTATTTTATCATTTAGACAGAGAGACAGAGAGAAGGGGGAGGGCCCAGAGCAGTCTCCATAGTTGTACATCATTGGTTTTCAACATGGTTTTTTTGTTTGTTTGTTTGTTTTTATTTATTTTATTTTTTTTTTATTGTTTTTGACAGAGAGAGAGAGAGAGAAACAGAGACAGAGAGAGAACTGAACTGGGGGAACTCCCCAGTTCAGCACATGGGTCCACACGGGCCGGAGCCGGGATTCGATCCTCAGTCCCCGACGTTGCAAAGTGAGCGCTTAACACACTGAGCCATCCCGGCTTCCCCCCTCAACATGGTTTTGTTCCACACAGGTGGGCAGGGGCTGCGCAGGATGGGAAGTGGGCTGGGGGCCTCCTGCATGGGAGGCACGCCCCCTCAAGCCAGGGGCCTAACTGGGGGCCTCCCATATGGGATACACACTCCAGTTTGGCACGTGGGTCCACACGGGCCTGGGTCGGGATTTGATCCTCAGACCCTGGGGCTGCAAAGCGAGCACTTAACCCGTTGACCCATCCTGGCTTCCCCAGATTTTTTTCAAAAATTATAAATCTTTAGTACAGGTAAGTGCTGACACTGTGGGTGCCTGACTACTTTCCAGCCAATCAGAGAGGTTCCATGATTGGTTCAGAGATGGTCACATGTCCCAATTTGGGCCAATGGGAAAATGCAATCTTTAGAGCATAGTTGGGCTAAAAATGATCCATCCTTTATCTGAAATTCAAATTTAGCTGGGCATTTTATCCACCAACTCTACTTCCTTCATGGGATAAAAGCAATGCACCCCTTTTTGTTTCCCTGTCCACAAACCTGCAGGGCCTTCCTTGGCTCTGATCTTAGAAAGCAGTGTTAGCAGGAAGTATAGAGTTTAGTATTTTCAGGTCCTTCACATGAACAACATAGTCATTTTCCTCTCTACATTTTGTTTCATCGCCTGTAAAATACATACATGTATAAAAATGGCACACACAATTATAACAATTCACACAACACACGGACTAGTAAGCAAGCTAATAACGTTTCTCAAGTGGCCTGGTCCCACCTCCCTGAAACATTAATGTTGAGTACATGGTCGGGATCTTTCCACGCCATTCCCTTTGCCCATAAAAACACATAAGAGAGGGAAAGCTGGGATGGCTCAGCGGGTTAAGTGCTTGCTTTGCAGCCCTGGGGACTAGGGATCAAGTCCCGGCTCCAGCCCAGGTGGACCCACATGCTGAACTGAGGTGTGCCCCCAGTTCAGTTCTTGCCAGCGCCTATGTGGGAGGCTCCCGGCCCAGTTCCTGCCCTGGGCAGCCCTGCACCCACCTGTGGAGTGAAACCATATGGAAAACTAATGCTGTCAACTATGGAGACTGCTCTGGGCCCTCCCCCTTCTCTCTGTATCTCTCTCTCTGTCAAAAACAATAAAAACAAATCTTTAAAAACGCATAGGAGAGATTTGTTTTCCTCAGAAGAAATCATTACACCAATGTAAGGCCCACAGGCCTCATACAGCCCAGGAGGGCTTTGAATGTGGTCAAAACACAAATTCATAAACTTTCTTAAAACATTATGAGGCCTTTTAGCAACCTTTTGTTTTTAGCTCATCAGCTATTGTTAGTGTCAGTGTATTTTATGTGTGGCCGAGGATATTTTTTCTTCCAGTGCGGCCCAGGGAAGCCACAAGATCGGACACTCCTGATGTAGATAGATAAGGAGAAAGAGATAACGCATCCACCCCCAACACCCAGCCAGGTCATTACACAAATCCCCAACTCCTTCTTTCCTTTCCTTTTTCTTTTCTTTTCTTTTTTTTATTTTTATTTTTTATTTATTTTATTGTTTGAGAGAAGGAGAGAGAGAGAAGGGGGAGGGCCTAGAGCAGTCTCCATAGTTGTACATCATTAGCTGTAACACAGTTTTATTCCACACGGGTGGATGTGGGGCTGTGTGGGGCAGGAACAGAACTGGGGGCCTCCTGTATGGGAGGCGAGACCTTCACCACCACAGCTCAGCATATGGGTTTGCACAGGCCAGGGTCAGGATTCAATCCCCAGACAGCACAGTTGCAAGGCAAGCGCTCAACCTGCTGACCTATCCCCACATCCCCAACTTCCTCCTGTCTTTACAATGGCGTGAACCAAACCTTCTTTGGAGGAAGCAAATTTGAGTCGGGTTTCAGGTAATAAGAAAATATATCCTGTGTGTGTGTGTGTGTGTGTCCCTGTTTTACCCATCCCCCCATACACATCAATTGAGAATTCACTCGTACTCACAAAACACCCAGAATCATCTGAAATTTTGTGATGTTTATGTAACGTTTAGCCAATTCTGTATCGAGCAATAACCCTGGTACCCCTAAGTGTTCAAGGCCCACAGGTAAGAATGAAATACTCAATGTCAGGGGCTCACAGGGCATCTGGAAGTGCCAGAGAGATGAACCAGAAGCGGCCCTCAGCCAATGAGAGATGGAGTTGGGGGATAAATAACCCAGCTCTGAAGTGTGCTCTGCTCTGTCTGCAGTGGTCCCTGTGGGGCTGAACCTCAGCTGCCCACCATGCCCAATAACACACTATTTGGTGGCTTCCTTCCTTTCTGAGCTGTCCGTCCCCATTCCCTTGTGGCACCGCCAGGGAGCACCTCCCGGTCACTTTTAGTGAAATCTTTACTCAGGGTCTGCTTCTGGGGAGCCCCAACCAGGAAAGCTACATCTAAACCCCCAGACTCAAAGCCTCCTCTTCCACGGGACCGGACACACCCCTGCAGCGATGCTCAACGCGTGGCGTGCCAACAACTTAGTTCATAAACAACAAGCCAGATGTACGACCCGACCCGCTGTAACCTGCCGCACTGGGTGCTCTAATCGCCCATCAAATGCTGCATTTCTGAACTCTTGTCATTCCCGTGTCTCTAGGGCACAGGCAGGCTGTGCTTTGGAGCCTGGTTTATTGTTCCCCGCCAGTTCTGTCTAGACGCCAGTATGCAGAAACGCCTGTGTTTGTGTGAACAGCCTTCCTGCCACTTTAATCTGTTCCCTTTCCTCCCTCTAGTAGCCCTGCTCACTAGAAGGATTCCTGGAGCCGGTGCCCCTTCCTAACCTGCTGAGCTTCGCTGTCTGTCTCTTGTCCCACTGAGAAGAGGAACCGCCATAGGAAGGGCCTGACGGGAAAGAGCGAGGGCTGTAGGCAGGCCTGGCTCTAGCACCTAATAACCCTGGGACTTTGGCCAGTGGCCTCAGTTGTTTCATCTGTAAAATGGGGCTAGTAATCGCCTAGTTATTAGTCAAAGTGAAATGAAGCAATGCAGGTAAAATGCTTAGCACAGTGCTAAGCACAAGAACGATGCTAGAGAAATGGATTCCTTTGTTGCTTTTTAAGGCTAGTAGTCTTAAGTATTTGGTGAGTGAATGAATGAATGAAATCAACCAAGGTCGGGTCAGGGCCTCTGACCACACTGGAGGACCTGGGGTCCTGCCTCTCACACTCAATCTGCAGTACCTGAGTGAGGTACCCCAGGCTCAGAAGGGCCCCCACTCGGTTTAATGACCCTCAGTCACCACCCTGATATTCTTAATACTTTGTGAACAAGGGGCCTCGTGCTTTCATTTTGTCCCACGAATTATGTGCCCAGTTCTGGCTGTAGGTACCTCGAGGGATCTTCCCCAAGTCACGTGCTATGAAAGAGCATTGAGGGCCGAGGAGAGGGTCGACTTAGGGGCAGAACCTGGTGGGGAGGAAAGCTGAACAGAACCAGACCCATAAACCTCCAGCTCAGCCTGGAAACTGGACTGGGACTCCGGGCTTCCACAGGCACCAGATCATTGTTAACTTGGCCCTCAGCCTCCAGGAGGAAAAATGCAGGAGGAAAGAGAGAGAGAAGCGGGCACCCCGGCCTCATCAGGTCGCTCCTGCCTCCTTGCGCTCTTTGCCTCAGCTTTTCTCTCCTTGTTCTCCCTGCTCTCTGCCTCTTCTCAAGTTTCTCGCTGTCTCCCCTCTATTCTCTCAGATCTGCCTTTTCTCCTAAATCAACAAATATTTTAGTCTCTCTACTGTGTGCTAAGCGTGGCTCTAAGACATCCTTTGCCCCCCTCTCTCTCTCTCCTGGTCAGCTTCTCTTTCTGTTGGTTTCTGTTCTGCTTTGTTTATCTTTCTCTTTTTGTCTCCTCTCTCTCCCTCTGATCTTTCTGTCTTTCTTCGTCTCTTTCTATTTCTTTCTCTGCCTTTGTCTGTTTCTCTGTCTCCGGCCCTGATTCTCCATTTCACTCTGTGTTTCTCTTGCTGTCTGCTTTTCTCTCCGTTTCTCTCTTGGTCTCTCTGCATCCTGCCCCCACTCCCCCCACACACACCCAACCCCCGCACCAGCTCTCTCTCCCAGGGACCCTATTATTAGGCTGCTCACGCTGCAGGCTGCCTTAAAGCCTGCCACACACATCCACGGGGCTGGATTTCACCTGTGTCCACCTCCGAAGAATCCTTTGACCTTTGAGATTCCAGCAAAAAGAGCGGAGTACCACAACCTCAGGGAACAGCAGTGCCTAGAAGAAAAATCCTCCTTCCTATTGCTTTGTGTTTTTGAATGATGCCCAGCCAGAGGCTACGGAGGCCTGTGGAAGTCCCGCTGGGAGCTGCCCACGCCTGGTCCTGGGTTCTTCCCGGCCGCCTCTGCTGTCAACGCCCTGGGGATGGAGCTGATGACGGTTCCGTTTTCTGGAGCCTCCACATGTACAACAGACAGGCCCAGCAGTTGCCTCCTAATCCTGCTGAGCAATTGCCACAAATCCCTCACTTGTCACAATCTGGCTTTGAGTTGAAGAGACTCACAAGAGAAGCAGAATGAGGCTGTCAGGAGATCCTGGGGAGGTGTTAAGAACACAACAGCAAAGCCAGGCATCCTTGGGCGTAAGACTGGTGGGACACACGAGGGCTGGGTAACCTTGGGCAGGGTGACAGCTAACAAGTGTTAGGCATGTGGACAACAAAAGGGCCACACGCTAACCCTGACAAGTGCAGGGGAGGCCTGCATGGCAGCCCCTAGAAGCTCAGAGACTGAAAGTACCCACATAGGATGGTCTGGACATAAGAATCCCTGTTAGAAGAAGGTCATACCAGGTAGTCGCGTCTTAGGCCTGTAGCTTCCTTGACAAAGGTCACTATTTACCTCAAGTGAGCGTGTTTATTGTCTTTTTGCATCTAAGAGAACATACATTTGAAATGTCAGAGTCATCTCCTTTTCCAGCCCCCTCAGGACAGGACCTCGGCACCTGAGCACAGAACACCTCATTGCTACCTTGTTCCCCCAATACCATCCCTATGTGCTGAACGTATTAACGATGAGCTATCCTGTACCCATCAAATGTAAAGAAGTGTGTGTCTCCTGTTCACTTTTAATCCAACCTCAGGGATTTGCCTGCTTTGCTCTCTCCTACCCCCGTCATCTACCACCAATGGACCCCTGGGACCCTCCTTGTGGCTTCTCCTTTGAGGTCACTGTATAAAAATAAGCGGTAAAACTGCCCCTCTCCACAGCATGTTCTCAATCCATTGAGAGTGGGCTCAAATAAACGCAAAAAAAAATCTCTACAGGCTTGAGCAGCTACCGTTTTGGTAAGTTCTACAGGGATGACCTCCTTTCATCTTCCCAGCAACCCTGTAAACAAGCCAGTATAGGGAAGGAGGCTGAGGCTCAGAGAGGCTGGGTAACATGTCCAATGTCACACAGCTAAATGGCCACCCCTCCAAGAGCCCGATTCCTGAGCCTCCCGCCTGGTGTTCTGACGGCCACCATCATCCTGAAGGGACTCCCTCATCCATCACAGACCTGCCCTGGGGGACTGTGTAGCCAGCTGTCTCTAGGGCAGCCCCCTCCATGGAGACCCTGCAAACTCAAGGGCTCAGAGACCCTCTGCTGTCAGTGGGTGGCTGAGTGAGTAAGGCGTTCACCACAAGCCTTGGGGGAGGCCGAGTCCGTATCCTGAGCTCCCCCACCCCTGCCAGCAGCCTCACAGCGCATGGCTAGCGGCAGCAGAGAGCCGGCAAAAGGCAGTGGGGAGTTCAAGCAACTCCCAAGGGAACGGGCTCAACCCTTCAGACAGGCTCCTCTGCAGGGAGGACCAGACGACAGCAATGGAAGCCCCCCTTTTTTTTTTCTTTTCACATCTGAACATTTCTGAAATCAGGGTGTATCTCACAAATGACGCCCTTTTGTAATTACTTGGCAGCACTTTCTTGAATGTATATTTACAAAACAGGTGAATGCTAGAGTCCAAGATGTAGCCGCCTGGTCCAGGAACTAGGGTAGTGCAGGGCTGACTCTCACTGGCCCAACCTGGGTCACGCGCCTGTCCCTGGCCAATCACTGCAGCTCTGGGTGTAAGGCCTGCATCGGATGCCTCTCTGGTCTTAAGGGTTGCTCCCGAAAGAACCAGCTGGGATTTCTGTGCAGGCAGAAACAGCTGCTGCCGCCTCTGCCCAGAGCCATGCTGAGTTTTGGTGAGGACCTGTGCGTGTACCAATGAGCCACTAGGACCTAATGGGCCCCTACTCTAGTTTGCTGCTGTTATGGAAGATGCTAAGTTGAAACTTTTCACCTGAACCTCTTTGGGCCTCCAGACAAAACTTGTGGTTTACAAAAAAATACCCAAGATAAAACAAGTTAAATGACAACACCAGGAACTACTGAGGCAAATCTAAAATGTTGAATCTAAGAGAAGGGTATACAGGTGTTTTGGGTGTTTTGTTTGTTTGTTTACCTTTTCAGTGTGTTTGAAAATTTTCACAATAGAAAGAATTTCTGGGAACAATTGATGGGAAGCGATATTTAAGGAGATACTACTTCACACCCACGAGGATGCACAAAGTTTTTTAAGTGGAAAAGAGTATTGGTGAGGATGTGGAGAAACTGGAACTCTTGTAGAGCTGGTATGGAAACACTTAAAGTGATTCTGCAAAAAGTGAAGCATTGACTACCAAATAATGCAGTAATTTTACTTCCAGGTATATGCCCAAATGAATTGAAAACTGGGATTCCAACAAAGCCTGCACATGAATGTTCAGAGCAGCACTAGTTACAACAGCCAAAAAGTAAAAACAACACAAATGTCTGTCAGTGGACAAACGGATAAACAGACTGTGGCATATCCATACAACAGAATATTATTCAGCCATAAAAAGGAGTAAAGTACTGACACATTATTACAACCTGGATGAACCTTGAAAACATTATCCCGAGTGAAAGGAGCCAGACAGAAAATGTCACATGTTGTATGATTCCGTTGATATAAAATATCCAGAATAGGTACATCCATAGAAACAGGAAGTAGGTGGGTGGTTCCTGGAGGCTGAGGGAAGGGGGCGGGGGTGTGAGGAGAAGGAATAACTCTTAACAAGTACAAGGGTTTGGGGGGAGTGATGAAGATGTTTTCGAATTCGAGATGGGGTTGCATAACATTGTGACCGTATTCAATGTCATTAAAGTGCTCATCTTTAAAGGGTTTGATTTTACATCATGTGCATTTCACCTCAATACAGAGAAGGATGGGGAAATAAAATAAAACTCTATAAAAAGCACTGCCAGGAAATAGTCATAGAGAAGTAGGGAAATGAAGCAGGGAAGGAAAAGCTGTCCATGAAGATGTAGTAGGAAGTTACACACCTGTGTCATGGGGTCTGTCCCACTGGGGAACGCTGGGAGTTAGTGTGGACACACCTCTTACTCTCCCCATTTTACGCAACGAGAAAGCAGAGATAATTGTCCCCTGCTCCCATCACTCACTGGATAAGGCTGTTCTCAGAGGGTGTAATTACCTGGCACTGCTGGCTTGCCACCTGTGCCAACAGATGGGGCTCTCCAGAGAAAGCCCTTGGGGCAAGGGACACACAGGCAGGGCCATGAGGACATATTGCATCGGCTGCAGATCCTAAGATGAGCATATAGAGGAGACAGACAAAGGTCTTTCTTCTTCTTTTTTTTAGATTTATTTTTATTGTTTTTTGACAGAGAAACAGACAGAGAGAAGGGGAGGGCCCAGAGCAGTCTCCATAGTTGACAGCATTAGTTTTCCATATAGTTTCACTCCATAGGTGACGCAGGGATGCACAGGGCAGGAACTGGGCGGGGAGCCTCCTGCATAGGCCCCGGCAAGAATCAGCATATGGGTCCACCTGGGCCAGAGCCGGGATTCGATCCTCGGTCTCCGGGGCTGCAAAGTGAGCGCTCAACCCGCTGAGCCATCCCAGCTTCCCCCAAAGGTCTTTCTTCTGTGGCCAAATGGCTTGTAAAATTCAGAGCCAAATCAATTGAACAGTATCTCTGTTTTCACTCAGGAGAGCAGCGCCATGTTGGCTGGACCCCTTGGAGGACTCCTTTTCTGTTTTTCCTAAACAGGCAGCACACTTAGCTCAGGAGGAAGCTGGAGAGGTAGGTCAACCGCTGTCCTGCTGACCCGCCCCATCAGGAACCTACCAGTAATTGGACTTTTGCAGGTGGGTCATCCATCTATCAGGAATGTCTCCCCAAATCCATCAGAATCTCAAAGCGTGCAAAAAATGCATGCCCCTCTCTCACCCCCGAACTCAGATATGTGAATATTGTAAATTCTTTAAGCAAGAAACTCAACGTGAAATGTCTTCGCCAGACACACGCGGGCTCCTGTGAATTACTTTCATAGGAAAGCAAATGCCAGCCAATGGGCAAGTCACCCTGGCCAGACCTCGTGGTCTCCCTGGATCTGTGATCACATGTGTCTGGCAGGTGGCTGTCCCTGCATCTGCTCTGCGGGTGACTTAGAAGTGGGAGTGCTGGAAAGGCATTGGAGCATCGGTGAGGTGGAGCGGAGCAGTGTACAGAGCTGGCACACTGGGGAAAGCGGCTTCACCCTCATCACCCTGCTTCTCTTTCTCTAGGAGGTCCAGTTGGCCCTGTCAGAAAAAGCCCCAGAACATGGTAATTTTGCCAGTGACTTTAACCGACAGACGGACCTGCACGCCCCAGGGTAGCCACGCTGTGCAGAACCTGTCACCATCTCTTCGAAACATTGCTGGTTTCCATGGAAACAAACAGGCACGTACTGAACGGGCTGCTGGAAATTTCAAGATGTCCAAAACGCTCCCTGCAATATATTTTTCGAAGACATGACTTGAAAGAGAAACCATAGCACAACTTTGCAAAGCAGATAAAAGAAGATAAACGAGAGTAGGAATGGTTTGACACCATGTCTAGGTCCCAACACCCTGTCTAGACTCTGGCCTTCTAAAAAGCAGCTCCGGGGAGTGGCCAGGATGCGGATCTACTGAGCCTCAGGCACCTGCCTTAGACACGGTTGTGTGATTGCTAGCAGCATATTTGTTGCTCACAGACTTTACTATTTTTTTTAAAGATTTATTTTTATTGTTTTTGACAGAGAGAGAGAGAGAGATAGAGATACAGAGACAGAAACAGAGAGAAGGGCCCAGAACAGTCTCCATAGTTACACATCATTAGTTTTCTCACATAGTTGCATTCCACAGGTGGGTGTGGGCTACACAGGGCAGCAACTGGGCTGGAGTCTCACCCCGGTGAGAACTGA
>PVKE010019355.1:0-28566 GCA_004027555.1 Craseonycteris thonglongyai | reverse complement strand
GTGCATAGTTATTTCTATTTTACTTTTTGACAGATAGAGAGAGAGACAGAGACAGAGACAGTTAGAGAACCAAACTGTGGGAACTCCCCAGTTCAGCATGTGGGTCCTGCCTGGGCCGGAGCCGGGATTCGATCCTCGGTCCTCATGGCCTCAAAGCGAGCGCTCAACCCGCTGAGCCGTCCCGGCTTTCCCCAAAATAAATCTTAAAAAAAAAAAAAAAAAGACATAGGGTGGCTGAATAGATAGATTTTAAATAAATAAATAAATAAACTATACATATGCTACCTACCAGGAACCCATTTCACATTAAAAATTACAGGCAGACTAAAAGTAATGGAATGAAGAAAGGTATTTCATGCAAATGAAAACAAATGAAGAAAATAGCTGGGGTAGGAATACTTAGACAAAATATATTTTAAAACAAAGGTTATAACAAGACACAAAGAAGAATAGTATATATTGATTAAGAAATCAATCCAACAAAAGGATATAACCCTTGTAAACATTTATGCACCTAATGTAGAGTACCTAAATTCATAAAGCAAATATTGACAGACATAAATGCTTCAAGTGACAGTAATACAGTCATAATAGGGGACTTTAACACCCCACTGACATCAATGGATCAATCATACAGACAGAAAATCAATAAAGAAAGAGTAGCCTTATATGACATTACTAGACCAAATGGATTTAATAGATATTTTTTAGAGCATTTCACCCCACAGTAGAATATACGTTCATACATTCATTTTGAGTACACATGGAACATTTTCTGAGATAGGTCACATGTTAGGCCACAAAACAAGTCTCCATAAATTTAATAAGATTGAAATCATATCAAGCATCTTCTCCAACTACAATAGTATGAAACAAGAAATCAATTACTAAAAGAATGCTGAAAAATACAAATACATAGAGGCTAAACAGCATGCTATTAAACAATGAATGGGTTAACAATGAGATCAAGGGGAAAAATCAAAAGATACCTTTAGACCAGGGGTCTCCAAAATTTTCAGCCCGCGGGCCGCATTAACTATCAAACAGCAGTTTGGGGGCTGACTACACACTCGAGGTCCAAATAAAAAAGAATCAAAACATAAATGTTGTTTTTAATTATTTATTTAATATTCTTTTATTCAGATAAAAAGGTCTCCATGGGCTGGATGAGAGGGCCTCGTGGGCTGTAGTTTGGAGACCCCTGCTTTAGACAAATGAAAATAAAAACAACTCAAAAACTAGGGGACATAGGCAATACAGGCCTATCTCAAGAACTAAGTAAAATCTCAAATAAACAATCTAACACAAAAACACCTAAAGGAACTGGAAAGGGAACAAAAAAACCCCAAAGTGAGTAGAAGAAAGGAGATAATTAAGATCACAACAGAAATGAATAAAATAGTCTTAAAAGACAATAGAGAAGATCAATGAAACCAAGAGCTGGTTCTTTGAAAAGACAAACAAAATTGATAAACCTATAGCCAAATTCATTAAAAAAATTATAAGACCAAAATAAATAAAATTAGAAATGAAAGCAGAAGTGACAACTGACACCACAGAAATTCAAAAGATTATAAGAAATTACTATAAAAAATTATATGCCAACAAATTAGGCAATCTGGAAGAAAAGCACAAACTCCTAGAAGCATACAGTCTTCTAAGACAAAATCAAGAAGAAACAGAAAATCTGAACAGACTTATAACTACTAACAAAATTGAATCAGTAATAAAAAAAACTCCCTATAAACAAGAATCTTGGATCAGATGGCTTCACAGGTGAATTCTACCAGTCAAAGAAGAATTAACACCTATCCTTCTCAAACTCTTCCAAAAATTATGAGTAAAGGCTCCCAAACTTATTTTACAAGGCCAGTATTATCCTGGTTCCACAATCAGGCAAAGACACTATATAAAAAGAAAATTATTATAAGCCAATATCCTAATGAACACAGATAAAAGAATCCTCAACAAAATATTAGCAAACTGAATTCAGCAACACATTAAAAAGATCATACGACATGATCCAATTGCATTTATTCCTAAGATTCCAAGTTTATTCAATATCCACAAATCAATTGTGATACACCAAATAAACAAAAGATAAAAATCGTATGGTCATATCAATAGATGCACAAAAAGCATTTGACAAAAGCAAGTATCCAAGATGATGGCGTACATAAACACTGTGCCTGCTACATCCCATGAACACATTAAAATTACAACTAAATTGTAAAACAACCAACCTGGAGAACCATCTGAAATCTAGCTGAATAGAAGTTTTATAACTAAGAATACAAAAAAAGGCCACGTTGAGACTGGAAGGAGGGGCAAAGACGTGAAATAGGCTAGCCTCAAACCCCCATGTGCAGGAGGAGAATCAGGAGAGATATCTCAGCGACAGAAGTTTCCCAGGAGGAGTGAGAAACCCCAGAACCATACCAGGCTCCCCAATTCAGAATATTTGTGCTGAGAAGAACAGCCCCACAACATCTGACCATGAAAAACAGTAGGGATTCTGACCATTCAGGTGAGATAAAGGGCTGTGGAAAACCCAGACATTCTCTTGAACTGCCTGCTCACAGATTCAGTCACTCATGGGCACTCACCCGGGGTTCTTGCAGAGATGGTGACTCAGGGGGGCACTGAAGGCAAGCAGGGGGCAGGCTAAGGTGTATGGACTTGGGGTGAGGGCTGAAAAACAGTTGCCACTTTTCCTGAGTGGGGTCCTCCTCCCATGCTGCCAGCTGGCAGGCGCACCATCTTTCCTGTGTTATACCCTCCCCTCATGTGGCCAAATCTGAACCTGACTGATTCTGTGAGCTCTGCTTGCTCCACCTTGCTGACTCACTGGAACCCCACCTTGCCCAACTCCCACAACACCAGAGGCACTTTCTCCAGTGAGTAGCCAGCCCCATCCACATTACAATCTTTCTTGGAAAACTATCAAAGTCTGCAGGCCCCAGGCAGGTGGCAACTGTCCTCAATCTGCTTTGAGACTTATGCTGAGTAGCTCCAGGCACAGCACTGGCATCAAACAAGAATTGACAGGAGTACTCAGTGCAACTGATCAGGAAGCCTGTACTGTGCTGGGCCCCATAGGGCACCTACTACATAAGGCCACCCAACAACACTGGGAGACATAACATCTACCTAATACATAGAAACAAACACAGAGAGGCATCTAAAATGAGGAAACAAAGAAATACATCCCAAATGAAAGAACAACAGAAAGCTCCAGAAAAAGAACTAAACAAGATGGATGCAAACAACCTATCAGAGACAGAGCTCAAAACAATGGTTATAAGAATGCTAAAGAAACTTAGTGAAAAGTTAAAAACAAAAGATAGTAAGCATAAAGAAAAACATATAAACCATTAAAAAAATCAAGGGAAGCCGGGATGGCTCAGCGGGTTAAGCGCTCACTTTGTAGCCCCAGGGACCGAGGATCAAATCCCAGCCCCGGCCCATGTGGACCCATATGCTTAACAGGGGTGTGCTTCCTTCCCATGTGGGAGACCTCGGCACAGTTCTCATCCCCTGGTTTGGTCCCAGGCTTGAGGGGCAGGCCTCCCATGCAGGAGGCCCCCAGCCCAGTTCCCACCCTGTGAGCCCCACCCCCACCCCCGCCTCCTGTGTGGAATGAAGCCACATCTAAAACTGATGACATACAGCTATGGAGACTGCTCTGCTCTGGGCCCTCCCCCTTCTTTCTGTCTCTCTCTGTCTGTCAAAAACAATAAAATAAATTTTTAAAAAGAAAATCAAGCAGAAATAAAAAATACAGTAACAGAAATGAAGAATGCAATAGAAGAAATCACCAGAACAGATGAAACAGAGGCTCAAATCAGTGATTTACAAGGCAAGGTTGCAGAAAATACCCAAGCAGAACAGCAAATAAAAAAAAGGACATCAAGTGTAACAACATTCACATCATGGGGAACCAGAAGGAGAAGACAGACAGCAAGGGATTGAGAACCTATCTGAAGAAATAATGACTCAAAAATTCCCTAAACTGAAGGAAACATACAAGTCCAGGAAACATACAAGTCCAGGAAACACAGAGCGTCCCAAACCAGATGAGCCCAAACCAAGACACATCATAATTAAAATGTCAAAGGTTAGAGACAAAGAGAGAATCCTAAAATCATCAAGAAAAAGGCACCTAAATTAGTAACTTATAAGGGAGTACCCATAAGACTGTCAGCTATTTCTCAACAGAAACTGTGCAGGGTGGTGAGCACACATAATGCAATGCACAGATGATGTAATATAGAGTTGTACACCTGGAAACTATATTGCCAACCAATGTCACCCCAATAAACTTAACAATAAAAACAACAACAACAAGTGTGCAGGCCAGAAGGTAATAGCACAAAATATTCAAAGTTATAAAAAAGCAAGGACCTACAACTAAGATTATTCTACCCAGAGGCTATCATTCAAAATCAAAGAACAGGTAAAGAGCTTCCCAGACAAGAAAAAGCTAAAGGAGTTCATTACCATCAAACCAGCATTACAAAGAATATGAGAGGGACTTCTTTAAGCTGGAAAAAAACAATTAAAATTATGAATAAAATGGCAATAGGTATATGCCTATCAACAATTACTTTCAATTTAAATGGATTAAAAGCTCCAATCAGGAGATATGGAAGGTATTATTCTTAGTGGAGTGTCAGACAGAAAAAGACAGATGCAAGTTCATTTCATTTATATGTGAAATCTAAAGAAGAAAATAAACAAATCAGGAACACACATAAATACAGAAAATATTTGGATAATTCCCAGATAGGAAAAGGGTTGGGGGTGTGAGTGAAAAAAGGGGACGGGATTAAGAAGTACAAACTGGTTGTGATGAGGATGTAGGGTGCAGCATAAGGAATATATTCAGTAATATCATAATAACTATGTTTGCTGTTAGTTGGGTACTAGATTTGTTGGTGTGATAGGAGGAGAGCTGGAAGGGTAAGTGAAAAGGGGGAAGAGATTAAGAAGTACAAATTCATAGCTACAAAATATTCACAGGGATGTAAAGTATAGCATGAGGTAAACAGTCAATAATATTTTAATAATTACATATGATATCAGATGAGTACCAGATTTATCAGGGTGATGACTTTAAGTTATATAAATATCTCATCACTATGCTGCATACCTGAAACTATATAATATTGTATGTCAAATGTAATTGAAAAATAAAATTATTTAAAACTCTCAGCCATATTGGAATAGAGAGAACATATCTCAACATAATAAAGGCCATATATGATAGAGCCACAGCTAACATAATTCTCCACGTGAAAAGCTAAAAGCATTTTTCTTAAGATCGGGAATAAGACAAGGATGTCCACTTACACCATTTTTATTCAACGTAGCACTGTAAGTTGTAGCTACAGCAATCAGACAGGAAAAAAAAAAAAAAAGAATAAAATAAAATAAAAGGTATCCAAACTGGAAAGGAAGAAGTAAAACTATCATCAGATGGCATGATACAAAAATAAAAAACCTTAAAAATTCCCCCAAAGCTTCTAGAATTGGTAAATGATCTCAGTAGCAGGATACAAAATTAACATTCAGAAATTGGTTATATTTTTTTATACCCATAATGAACTACCAGAAAAAGAAATTCATAAAACATTCTGGTTTACAATTACATCAAAAAGAAAATACTGGGAATGCCAGGATGGCCCGCGGGTTGAGCGCTCATCTTGCAGCCCCAGGGTCCAAGGATCAAATCCCAACACCGGCCCGTGTGGACCCATATGCTGAACTAGGGTGTGCCTCCAGTTCTCACTGGGGCAAGCTTCCTATGTGGGAGGCCCCCAGTTTGGCTGCCGCCCTAGCTCGCAGGAGCGTGCCTCTCATGCAGGAGGCCCCAAGCCAGTTCCCGCCACATTCAGCCCTGTGTCCACCTGTGGAATAAAGCTATGTAGAAAATTAATGACATGCAACTATGGAGACTGCTCTGGGCCCTCCCCCTTCTCTCTCTGTTCCTGTCTCTGTCTCTCTCTGTCAAAAATGATAAAAATAAATCTTTTAAAAAATACCTAGAAATAAATTTAACTAAAGAGGTAATGACCTATACTCAAAAAATTATAAGACGATGAAGAAAGAAAATGAAAGATACATATAAATAAATGGAAGTATATACTAAGTCATGGCTAGGAAGAATTAACATTATGAAAATGTCCACAAAAGCAATCTATAGATTCAGTGCAATCTCTAGCAAAATACCAATGGCATTTTTCACAGAACTAAAACAACTGATCCTAAAATTTATATAGAACCACAAAATACCCCAAATAGCCAAAGCAATCATTAAAAAAAGAATAAAGTTGGAGGTATCATGCTACCTGATATCAAACTATACTGTAAGTCTATAGTAATCAAAATGGCATGGCACTGGCATAAAAACAGAAACACAGACCAACGGAATAGAAGAATAGAGAGCACAAAAATAACCCCACATCTGCATGGTCAATTAATCTATAACAAAGGTGGCAGAAATATACAATGGGGAAAAGACAGTCTATGTAAACACTGGCCAGATACTTGTAAAAAAAATTAAACTAGAACACCTTCTTACACCATATATAAGAATAAACTCAGAAGAATTAAAGACTTAAATGTAAGACCTAAAACCATAAAATTACTAAAAGAAAATATACACAGGAAACTCTCTGACATTAGTCTTAGTACATTTTTGTTGATATATGTCCTCGAGCAAGGGAAACAAAAGAAAAAATAAACAAGTGGGACTATATCAAATCAAACCAAAAAGTCTTTGCACAGAGAAGGAAATCATCAATAGAACAAAAACACAATCTATTGAATGGGAGAAAATATTCACCAGTGATACAACAGATAAGAAGATATTATGTTGGAATGGTGGGATATTTTAGTGGTTGAGCACTTGCCTTGCAATTGTGAGTTTCAGGGTTCAATTCCTGGCTCTGGCCCATGCAACTCCATATGCTGAACTGTAGTACAACTGGTAACCACCAGAATAGCTCAGGGGAGAAGGTTCTTGCCTCCCATGCAGGAGGCCCCTAGTTTGGTTACTATCTGACATGGCCCCACATCCATCTGTTTGGAATGAAACTATGTCACAACTATAATGATGTAAAACTATGGAGATTGCTCTAGGCCCTCCCCTCTTCTCACTCGCTCTCTCTTTCTCACACACACACACACACACCTTCCCTCAAACAATAAAAATAAATAAGTCTTTTTTAAAAGTTAATATGCAAAACTAAAAAGAACTCATAAATTAACACCAGAAAAACAAATAATCTGATTAAAAAATGGGCTGAGGACCTAAACAGACATTTCTCCAAAGAAGACATACAGATGGCCGATATACATATAAAAACATGCTCAACATCACAAATTATCAGAAAAATGCAAGTTAAAACTACAATAAGATATTACTTCACACCTATTACAATGGCTATCATCAATAAATCAACAAACAATAACTGTTGGCAAGGATATAGAGAAAAGGAAAACCTCCTGAATTATTGGTGGGATTGCAAATTGGTGCATCCATTATAAAAAACAGCATGGAGGTCCCTCAAAAAATTAAAAATAGAATTACCTTATGACTCAGCAATTCCATTACTAGCTATTTATCCCCAAAAATCCAAAACACTAACTCAAAAAGATATATGAATCCCTATGTTCACTGCAGCACTATTTAAAACAACCAAGATACGGATTCCACCCAAGTGCCCATTAATAAATGACTGGATAAAGAAAATTGGTACATATATACAATAAAGTATTACTCAGCCATAAAAAAGAACAAAATCTTACCATTTGCAACAATATGGAAGGTGTGTGTAAAATAAGTCAAATAGAGAAAGACAGAAACCATATGATCTTACTTATATGTAGAAACTAAAGAATATAACCAAACAAACAAAACAGAAACAGATTCATAGATACAAAGAACAAACTGATTGCCAGAGGGGAGGGGGTTGGGGAGCTGTGTGAAAAAGGTGAAGGGATTAAGAAATACAACCTGGTAGTTACAAAATAGTCATGGGGCTCTGAAGTACAGCACAGAGAATATGGTCAGTGTTACAACTGTGTATAGTGCCAGGTGGGTACTAGACTTATCAGGGAGGAATCACTGCATAAATTATATAAATGTCTAATCACTATGCTATACATCTGAACTTAATGTAAAATAATATTGAATGTCAACTGTAACTAAAAAACATGATAAAAAGATACATGCATTCCTGTGTTCACTGCAGCACTGTTTGTTTACATTGGCCATGATATGGAAGCAACCTAAGAGTCCATCAATACACAATTAGATAAAGAAGATATGGTACATATAAATAATGGAATATCACTCAGTGATTTAAAAAAAAAATGTGGGGAAGCCGGGATGGCTCAGTGAGTTAAGCACTCACTTGGCAGCCCCGGGGACTGAGGATCAAATCCTGGCTCCGGCCGGTGCAGACCCATATGTTGAACTGGGGAGTGCCCCCAGTTCAATTCTAACCGGGGTGAGACCCTGGCCCAGTTCCTGTTCTGTGCAGCCCCGCACCCACCTGTGGAATGAAACTATGCGGAAAAACCAATGATGTGCAACTATGGAGACTGCCCTTCTCTCTGTCTCTGTCTCTCTCTTTCTCTCTCTCTCTCTCTCTCTCTCTCTGTCAAAAGCAATAAAAAATAAATCTTTAAAAAAAAAAAATGAAATCTTAGCATTTGCAACAACATGAACAGACCTTGAGGATATTACCGTATTTTTCCATGTATAAGATGACTTCTCCTTTTCTAACCCAACATTAAGAAATCAATACACACATTACTTCCATGTATAAGACGACCCCCATTTTTTGATATAACAATTTTAGAGAAAAGTATCATCTTATACACTGAAAAATACAGTATGTTAAGTAAAAGAAGTCAGACAGAGAAACACAAATACCACATGATTTCACTTATATGTGGAATCTAAAGAACAATATAAAGGGACAAAATAACAGAAATAAACTAATAGATAGACAGAACAAACAAATGATTGCCAGATAGGAGTGAAGGTGGGGGGGAGCTGGGTGAAAAAGGTAAAGAAATTAAGAAGTATAATTAGTAGTTACAAAATAGTCACAGAATATAAGGTACAGAATAGGGACTATAATTGATAACATAGTAATAACTATTATGGTGCCAGGCAGGTACTAGAGACTTATTAGGGGATCACTTTGTAAATTACATAAATATCTAACTACTATGCTGTACATTTGAAATTAATATAAGATAATATTGAGTGCTGACTGTAATTGAAAAAATAAAAATTAAAGATTTTATTTTATTTTATTAATTTTTGACAGAGAGAGACACACACAGAGACAGAGACAGAGACAGAACTGAACTGGGGGAGCTCCCCAGTTCAGCACATGGTTCCGCATGGGCCAAGGCCGGGATTCGATCCCCGGTCCCTGGCGCTGCAAAGCGAGCACTTAACCCACTGAGCCATCCCGGCTTCCCCAAGAATTTTTTTTAAATGAAGGAGAAATTAAGACATCCAAGTAAAGAAAACAGAAAATTCATCACTGGAGGAGTTATTGTACAAAAAATAAAGGGAGTCTTTTAAGGCTGAAATGAAAAGATACCAGTCAGTAACTAAAATCCACATGAAGAAATAAATAGCATTGATAAAAATAACTACACAGATAAATACAAAAGACAATATAAACATATTTTTGCTTGTAACTCTTTTCTGTTCCTATCTGAATGAAAAGACAATTGCACAAAGCAGTAATTTTAAAACTGCCAATGGGCTTTCATGTAAATATGTAATTTGAATGACAAGAGCACAAAAGAAGTGAACTCTATTAAAGCAAAGTTTTTGCTTACTATTGAAATTAAATTTGTATTAATCCAAAGTAAGCTGTTTTAAGATATTAATTGTAATCACCAGGAAAATAAACTATTATGATAAATTAAATAATAAGTTAATTAAAATATATACTAGAAAACATTTAAAGATTTTTATTGTTTTTTGACAGAGAGAGAGACAGAGAGAGACAGAGAGAAAGGGGGAGGGCACAGAGCAGTCTCCATAGCTGACAGAATTAGTTTTCCATAGTTTCATTCCACAGGTGGGCACGGGGCTGCACAGGGCAGGATCTGGGCCAGGAGCCTCCCACATGGGCCCCGGCAAGAACTGAACTGGGGGCACACCCCAGTTCAGCATATGGGTCCTCATGGGCCAGGGCCGGGATTCGATCCTTGGGGTCTGGGGCTGCAAAGTGAGTGCTTAACCCCCTGAGCAATCCCAGCTTCCCCTAGAAAACATTTAATACAAAAGAGGGCAGTGATGGAGGAATAGAGGAACCAAAAAGATGTGACATGTAGAAATAGCAAAATGGCAAATGTAAATCCTAACATACAGGTAATTACATTTTATGTAAAAGGATTAAACACTCAAGAGACAGAAATGACTGAAAATAAGAGTGACTTGTTAAGCAGCCAGCCCAAAAACAGCTGGTCAGCTTACAAAGCTGAATTCAAGATGTTTTATATCATTTACCAAACTGATTCAATCAAGCAGTTTTTATCAAGTTTCTAAAACAGACTAAGTACTGTGCAAGGCAGTGACAAAAAAAAAAAAGATATTGTGATATAATAATTATTATACAATACAAGGTCTGACAATTAAGTTTGGGAACTTGCCACCATGCACTTAGGTTGCCAGCACTGTACAAACAACTTGTTAAGATTTCATAACCTTGATATATCAGTGTCTCACAGCTATGTTCATGTCGACATGTGGCAGCGGTGTGCTGAGTGGCATTTATCATTGTTGTTATATGCATTTTTGTGTATCATCCCGAGAATGTCTGAGCTTGAGTTTGCCAAGCCTTTTCGAGAGGCAAGACAGTGTTTTGGGCTGTGTTACCACTGGTGATGAAACATGGGTGTATCAATATGACCCCAAAACAAAGCATCAAAGGGCACAATGGAAGTCAGCCAATTCTCCACAACCAAAAAAGTTCTGTCAGTCCAAATCATGAGTCAAAACCAATGTTGCTAACCTTTTTTGATATAAGGATTGTTCATTATGAATCTGTACCACTGGACAAACATTCAACCAAGCTTACTACTTGGAAGTACTGAAAAGTTTTCATGAAAAAGACAAAAATGACCTGAACTTTTCACCAACAACTCATGGCTCTTGCATCACAACAATGCCCCAGCTCACACGGCACTGTCTGTGAAGGAGTTTTTAGCCAGTAAACAAGTACCTGTCTTGGTACACCCTCCCTACTCACCTGATCTGGCCCCCAATGACTTTTTTCTTTACCTGAAGATAAAGGAAGATATTTTGATGACATTCAGGAAATCTAGGGTAATATGACAATGGCTCTGATGGCTATTCCAGAAAGAATTCCAAAATTGCTTTGAAGGGCCAACTAGGCACTGGCATCAGTTCATAGCTTCCCAAGGGTACTTCAAAGGTGACCATAGTGATATTCAGCAATGAGATACGTAGTACTTTTTCTAGGATGAGTTTGCAAACTTAATTGCTAGACCTCATATATACAGTAGATCTGTTAACTGGCACCCATGGGAATTGGTAGATGCCAGATAAATATATCTGGCATGCTCAGGCAACCAATAAAACTCTCAAGCAACCAGCACAAAAAATCAAGATTCTTTTGTGGTTGCTTGAGAATTTTACCAATTGCTTCAGTTCCCATTAACTAAGAGTCTATTGCAAGCTTGTCCAAACCACGGCCCACAGGCTGCATGTGGCCCAGGACAACTTTGAATGTAGCCCGACACAAATTTGTAAATTTTCTTAAAACACTATGAGATATTTTTGTGATTTTTTTTTTAAGCTCATCAGCTATCATTACTGTTAGTGTGTTTTATGTGTAGCCCAAGACAATTCTTCCAGTGTGACCCAGGGAAGTCAAAAAGTTGGACACCCCGGTCTACTGTATTAGGTCTCCAACCCTGGTTCCTAGCACAGAGCTCCTATAACCCTTGGAATTTCTTGACAGGAGTTAGAGGTTGTCTTTTGTTACACATAATAAGCCCCTTTCCACCATATTTTGGAGGTTGGGGGCTGGTTACCAACCCCCAGAGAAAAAGAAGCTATATAGATAAAGTTAATTGACAGTAGTCAATGATTTAATAACCAACTAGGCCTGTGTAATAAAGCAACAACCTAGTTGGACCTAAAGGGTATCATGCTGAGTGTAGTAAGTCAGGCAGAGAAAGACAGATATCGTATGATTCCATTTACATGTGGAATCTAAAGAAAATAAATGAACAAACAAAACAGAAACAGACGCATAAATACAGAGAAGAGTTTGATGACTGCCAGATGGGAGGGAGGTTGGGAGGGTGGGGGAAAGGGGGAAAAGGATTAAGAAGTACAAATTCATAGTTACAAAATAGTCACAGGGATGTACAGTACAGCATGAGACAAACAGTCAATAATATTGTAATAACTATGTATGGTGTCAGATGGGTACCAGAATTATCGGGGTGATGACTTCGTAAGTTATACAAATGTCTCATCACTATGGTGTACACCTGAAACTAATATAATATTGTATGGCAAATGTAATTCAAAAATTATTATTAAAAAAAAAAATTTGGAGAGCTTCCAGGCTGGACACATTGAAGTACTGAGAGGGTGGTGTGCCCAGAAAAGGCATAGCAGCTCCATGCCTCTTCCCACATACCTTGCCCTATACATCTCTGCCATTTAACTGTTACTGAGTTACAGTCTTCATAATCAGCGGCTCATAAGAGTTTACCCAAGTTTGCTCTGTGGGATCTGTACTAACTTTAGGTAGAGTCATAACTGAGTTAATTTGTAGAACACCCAGTTGGTGTATGGAGAGTTGCTTAATTTGAGGGGAAAATCCACATATTTGGTGTCAGAACTGTTGTGTGTAGTGTAAAATAAACAGTTTACCTTCGTCATGGTCCCTGACCTCAAGAAACTCCTAGTCTTGAAGAAACATGGATCCATGAGAAATAATTTAAAAAGTGATTAAGTGCATTAATAGATATATATACTTTAATAAGTATAAATACTTATATATAAAGTATATATATAAAGTACAGGAAAGTAGGAACTAACCATGCCAATAAATGTGACATTTATCCTGATTTTTAAAGGATAAATTAAATATTACAATTCCTTAGGGTTCTATCACTCCCTCTTTGAGTTCTCCACCCATTTCTCTAGCTGCACATTATTATCACTGGGAAGCACTTTTAAAAGACAAAGTCTGGCCCCACACCAGACTAACTGAATCAGAATCTCTATGGATGCCTTTATACCCTTAGCCTTACCTCTAAAAACTCCTGAGGTGATTTTGAAGTAATGCCTCAGTTGAAAACAACTGACTCTGACTCTATTCAGGTAAAACATAGCCCAAGACTCAACCAATCCTCTGATAATGAGGACAGAATGAAAAAGATTTCAGGTAGAAACAATAGGACCTATGATAGACTTAATGTGCAGAGAAAATGAGGATTTTAAGGTTTCTACGGTGAAGACCTTAAAATAGGAGTGTTTATGTATGTGCTTGAAGGGGCTATGAGTAGAGGGAAGGTGGGGGGAGGGGGAAGATAACCAAGTTTGAACTACCCAAATATCCAATATATTTATCCCACAGATGAAAATAAGGAACACCTGAAGTTCAAGAAAAATAGGGACTATACATTTTTGAAAACCATAAATATACAGGTGCTATTTGAAGCCATGAAAGGAAGTTTAATTAGACAAAGAAATGAGAGAGAACAGAGGAAAGGACCAAAAATGAAACCCTAAGAAATACCATGTTAATCTGAGGGAAGAAAAAAGAGGGAGGCATCAAGGGAAGGTTTCTCTTTTTGTTTTTGATGGTATGCAAGCTGAGAAAACAATGAGAATACAGAGGGAGATCAGAGATGTTAGCCTTAGGAAGGAGGACCCCTAGTCCTCTGATAAAAGGAAAGATCAGAAATCAGATAGGTATAGGCACACAGAAAAATGGCAGACCCTAGAAAGTGCAAGGCTGATGCCCACCGATTTCTTCTGTGAAATAGGAGGCAAAATAAAGCAATGAAGAGATGTCAAAAGGGGGTGCCAGGATACTCGGTGACTGAGCACTTGCCTTGCAATCACAAGGTCCTGAGTTCAATTCCCAAACCTGGCCTATGCAACCACCATATGCTGAACTGTGGTGCAAAAGTTCTCACCTCCCACGTGGGAGGCCCCCGGTTCAAATCCTGCCCCACGCAGCTATGTCACAACTAATGTACTACTGTGGAGACTGCTCTGGGCCCTCCCCCATTCCCTCTCTCTCTCTCACCTTCTCTCAAACAATAAATCTTTACAAATAAAAAAAGAGAGAGAGATCAAGAAAAGGACAGTTAGAAAAGAATGGTACTCTCTAAACAGCTATTTAGGTTTCAGTATATAAGGGGAATCAGGGAATAAGTCAAAGCATGGCCAGGCAGTGAGAGTACAGTTGGAATCCAGAAGTTTAAAACAGCACCAGCAGTTCAGTTACATGATTTTCTTCAGCCTGCTCTGGAGATCCCAGGAGCAGAAAAAGCCAACTGTTTGATTCATCCAGGCTTGGAGACCATCACACCAAATATGGTTAGAGTGGCTTGAGGCCAGGAACATTGCTTTCATAATTTTAAAAAGTCAAATTTATATTACTCTTTAGAAAATCGACTATTTGCTCTGATACCCAGAAAGAGTGAGTGAGTGAGTGAGTATGTGTGTGGCGGCGGGGCATAGGGGAGGAGTAATTACTTTTTCACTCTTAGAGAACTTATCAGAACTGTCACTCCTATGCATTTTTGATCCTCAGCAGTTGATTGCAAGAAATCTAAACCTGATTCCTCCAAACACATAAAAGATGAAAATTCACTGCAGGACTAGACTATCCAGCTGAGAAATAAACACATTAAACACTTCTTACATACAGTACTATTTCAGATAGGAGGCAGAGGCTCTTTCTCCCCCTGCTCCCCCCCCCAAAAAAAAAAGATAGGGAGGAGGCAATAAGGGGGTAATTATATTGCAAAGTTTGCTAAGAACCCTTATATATAAAACAATACATATAGAATAGAATAAAACACAAAACAATACACAACACACAAAGATTTATTCAGTTCTGAATAAATGTAGTAAGTAAATAACTGACAATTTAGTCTCTTTATCACACTTAGACTTCATTAATTTGACCTGTTCTCTCTCATACTTACTCTTCAAGTAGGGGGTAATCCTTTTGGATACTGGACCTCTTATTACCACCATCTGGAGAATACAAAGGCCTAGAAAGTCTAAAAGACTAATATGCATGAGCATCCACCATATGCCAGGCCTACTGTGTGCCAGATGCCTGGCGAGGCATTTAACGTTATAGCTGCATCTCTGGCATACAACAGAGTAATGTAGTGTCTAAAGGTTTAAGTTTAAAAGAAATGAGTAAGTGTTACCAAAGGGCTTGATGAAAGTGAAAGGAGAAGAGGTGAGTTGGGAAAGGAAGGCATCGGGAGCAAATGGGCAAGACCCAAGGGCACACGGTGGTGGCAGTGTGTGGGGGGGGGGGGGGGGGGGGGGGGGGGGGGGGGGGGGGGGGGGGGGGGGGGGGGGGGGGGGGGGGGGGGGGGGGGGGGGGGGGGGGGGAGTGGAATGCTGAGTACATGATATAAGGGGCAGGGATGGGGTGAACCTGCAGAAGCGAAGCCCCGGCAGGGCTTAGAGCAAAACTCTGATCCTGTAGGGACGGAGGTCTCTCCCGGGAAAGCACCCGAGAGGAATGCGGACACTGGGACGCAATGTCAGTGCCACAAATAGGGGGGTTGGGGGGAGAGGGGGCAGGCGGCCGACCCTAGTGGGAGCCAGCCAGCAAGCACGACGGTCAAGACCCGGAAACGCCGGTGCTGGGGGAAGGGGAGTCTGGGCAGGAGCCGCCGGGCCACAACGTGGGGCGCCACGCTTGGGGGGGGGCGGGGCTGGACAACTGCCCGGTGGCAGATCCGGAGATGTGGCGGAGGGAGGTGACGTGGGGCCACGGGATTCCAGGACAGAGCTAGACGGGGCTCGGAACCAGGTGAGCGACGGCGGGCGGCCAGTAGGGCCGGCGTGGCGCTCCGAGCGGAGCCGCAGCTAGCGCGGCGTCCCCCTTACCTGGGATGAGCGAGGAGCCGCGGCGCCACCTCCCCAGCATCCTGGGCTCAGCCGTCTCTCCCACCGCCCTAGGCGGGGGCCATTCCGCCAGCCCCGGGAGGCCGCCCTCTCCGCCAGGCGCCAGCAGCCACCAGCCCAACACGACCCCCCGCAGAACAGCGCCGAAGAGACCCACGCCCGCGGCCGCTGCAGCAGCGACTCCCGCTGTCGCCGCAGCAGCGACTCCCGCTGTCGCCGACTCAGCCCCTGCCACCAGCCTCCCGGGCGGGCGCGGGATCACACGCGGGCGGCGATTGGCTGCCTGGCGCCCACCCGGGCAATGTGTTGATCTCTCTGATTCGTGGGATCCGCGGGCTGCTGAGGGAGGCGGGGTTCCGAATTGCGCCGCTGCCCGCAGGCTCTGAGGGCCCGGTGTGTGTCCGACGTTGAGGCTGGGAGGACGACCCGTGTCCAGGCGTGTGTGCGCTGCTCGCAGGGAGCTCCGGCACCACCTGCCCAGGTGAACTGTGGCCAGAGCAACGGTGTGCATGGACTGGGTGGACGGGAGGGCTCAGCGAAGCCCCATCCCTTTCACGTGTGTGGCCTTCATCCGTTAAATCCTGTGATAGAGCAAGAAGACGAGCTTTCCCAGGAAGCCACACACCCCACCCCGGCTTGTCCACTGCTTGAAATACCACTTTTATGCCCACTACTGCCGGAAGAGCTTTCAATTCAATAGAGGTAACGCGCAAATGCAAATCAAATTTGAACAATTCCATTCCACACAAAAGTGTAATTGAATGAGTAAATTCTGCCCCTACAACAGGGAAGGGGAACCGATACCTGAAAAAAAGAAGTAAGGACTGGGAAAAGAGAAAAGGGTAAAAAGGGAAGGGAGTCGATGGGGAGAGGGCTGAAATTTCACAACTGAAAATTAACTGTTCACATTTACAACTTTTTCTGTGAAAATAAATAAAAACAACCTCATTTAAAATGAAGTCAGAAAGCCCTGAAGGGGGAGCACTCAGGTACTAAACACTCTGCACCTTGCAGATACCCAGAGGAAGAAGCTAATGGGTTCTCCAGCAGGAAGATTTTTCTCCTCACCCAGCAACAACACAGCCAATGAGAACCTGTCACCAGCCTGCACTCTCGCTATGCTCCAGTGACTTTCCTTCAAAGCATCTCTTCTCAACTTCCTCTTTTATCTCTATACAGTAATGCTCTTCTTTCTTCTCTTGCCTATGGTTTGCCATACCTTGCATGTCCCAAATTGCAATTCCTCTACTATTCCTGAATAAACCCATTTTATTGGTAAAATAATAATTTCTTTTTTTTTAAGATTGATACTTCCTACAGATATATCCACACCAGGTTCTCTCAACATAATTATTTCAACTCTATGAACATAGATTGGGGAAAGCACACATTCAGGAATATAAAGCTATGTTCAAAATTGCTTTCTATTATACCATCCTAGAAGAATTTTTGTTATCTATAGAATGAGGTCTATAGAATATGTACCTTAGTTGCTATAAAGATCAAATGAGGTCCACACAAAAACTTGTACACAGATGTTCATAGCAGCATTATTCATAATAGCCAGTACAGTGGAAGCAAACCAGATGTCCATCAACTGATTAATGGATAAATAAAATGTGGCATATCCATACAATGAAATATTATTCATCCATAAAAAGAAAGTTCTCATACATGCTATCTACCACATGGATGAATCTTGAAAATATGCTGAGAGAAAGAAATTAGTCATAAAACACCACATACTGTATGAGTCCATTTATGTGAAATATTCAGAATAGGCAATTCTATATAGACAGAAAGTAGATTAGTAGATGCCTTACACTGAGAGGGTTGGGACATAATGGGAAGTGGCTGCTAATGGGTATAAGGTTGCTTTTGGGATGATTGATGAAAAATGTTTTAAAATTGATTATGGTGATGATTGCACAATTGCATGAATATGCTAAAAACCACTTGTGTACTTTAAGTAATTGAATTGTACAGTATGTGAATTATGTCTCAATATTTAAAAGAAGATCAAATGAGATAACAAACCTGTGAAAGCCCCTGGTTATAGTGCCTGTCTATAAACAAGGGTTCAATAAACTAACTTTGTTGTTTTTCTTTATTCAATTGGCAAAATCTTAAAAGTCTGAGGAAATTTAAAGAAATACCCACCATGATAGTTTTCTTTGGAACATTTAAATCAAATGAAAATGATTTGATCCAAGCTGCTTTGGGGCACCAGAAACGGACCACTAGGATTACAAAATTCCTCAAAAGAAAATGAGCAAGGTCAAGGGATGGGAAGGAAATCGATAGCACTCTACAAGGTCTTTATGCATACTCAGACCCAAAGTTGTTTAACCAGCTTTTTAAATTAAGGGCTATGTCTCATTCCTCCTCTGCTTTCCAGACCCCTTCAAGAAAAGAGCTCACCATGACCCGAGTAAGCAGAAGCCACTGCCAGCACCACTGGGCATTAATCCTATAAAAACAGCCCCTGCTGGCCTCTCTCCACAAACCAGAAATGCAGCTCTCTGAAATGACCTCTACACTGCCCAGAAAATTCTTCACTTACCTACAAGACCTCATAAAAAAAGAACTGAGTATTCGTGTGTGTGTGTGTGTGTGTGTGTGTGTGTGTGTACACGCACGCGCACAGGGGTTGGGGTTGGGGTTGGGGGGAGATGGCTAGCCCCTATCTCACGTATGAAATTCCAAGAACAAATTTCAGAAGAGGGTAGAAACAGGGGGTACAAATCCCTTCTGTGAAATCTGGCAGGTAGGTTGGCTCCCTGCCTATCACATGGCAGAATATCTCCCTGAGCAACACAGCTTCAGATGGCCCTGGGGCCACACTGTGGCAAGCAGCCAGAAGCCTGTTCTGAAACAAGGCTCAGGGTCATTTGGAAACAAGATTTTTCTGCTTTCTAAATCTAGCTCCAACCCATATGGTATACACACTGAGGGGGAACAGAGTTTTGCCACCTCTAAATAGGCCATTTTTTAGGATATTGTTTATTTTAAGCTGCTTATTTTTAGAACCAAAGACTCATGAAGAAACTTTGACCTTCCCCCAACTGCATAAAAGAATTTAGAATAGAGGACCTGCTTCAAGAAAAGAGCTATCATAATAAATAGCTATAGTTTAATATGAACTAGTGTGTGATTGACAAAGAGGGACCCTTGATCAAAGTCTTCTCTGTGTCCCATTGTTAAAGATGGCCCAGCAAATGTTTGTTTACCAAATCTTTGAATTGTTTTACTCCCGTTTAAAACCCCAAACCACAACCCCTGCCCTTAACTCAAGATTGCAAATAAGCCTCAACTGCCCAGTTTGTCCTCAGGCGCCATGTTCTTATAGCAACCTTGTATATACATACATAATTAAATTGGGTTATTTTTTTATGAGATCTAAGATGGCAGAGTAGGAAAACACTGCCCACTTCCTTCTGTGAACACATGAAAATCATAACTAAATTAGAGAACAAATAACCTGGAGAACCATCTGAAGTCTAGCTGAACAGAAGTTTTATAACTAAGGATATAGGGGAAAGCCACATTGAGGCTGGTAGGAGGTACAGGACACTAAACAGGCCAGTTTCAAAACTTCATGTACCGGTCGAGAATCAGGAGATACTTTGGCCCCCAAAGGAGTGAGGGACACCAGTCCCACACCAGGTGCCAGGAAGAGGAACCCCCATAACACCTTGCTGTAAAAAATAGTAGGAATTCTGCCTGGTGGGTGGGATGGAAATCTGTGGAAAACTCGGGTGTCTTCTTAAAGGGCCCCCACAAACTCACTAGCAGGCACTTACCCTGGGCTCTTCTGGTAGAGGGACAGTGACTCCAAGGGTGTTGGAGACATACAAGGGGCAAACTGAGGTGTGTGACTTTGGGGCAAGGGCTAGAAGATAGCTACCACTTTCCCTGTGTGGGGTCCTCCTCCCATGCAGCTGGCAGGCTGGCACCATCTGTCCTGTGTTGCACCCTCCCCCTACTTCCATGGCCAAATATGAATCTTCTTGGTCTGGTGAGCTGCACTTGCTCCACCCTGGTGACTCAGAGACCCTGCCACATGCAGCTGTGTACCACTCCAGGTTTTCTTGGTGGCTGAATATTACAAGAGCCAGCATGTGGCAGTAGGCCTGGGAGTTTCCTGGCATTTTGTGGAGCTACCACAGTGCCGTTACTGGTACTGGTTACAGTTGTCCTCCATCCACACTGTGGCCTCTCCCATGCACCTCCAGGTTTAGCACAGACAGTGAGCAAATGCAGATCACCTTGTAGCTCCTACCAGGTAGTCCCCAGCCAGCCACAGACAGTGAGTGACCTGGCCTACAACAGAGCCCCTCCCAAGAGGCCCCAGAACTAATATACTTGGAGGTTGGCTTCAGACCACAGCAGAGCATAGCACAATTAGCCCCACAAGTGACACACACAAAGGGTGATCTCAACAGGCACCAGAGCCTGCTGGGGAGAATCCCACTCAGTGGTATAAATCCTCACATACAGCAACCTATAAACTGGATGTGGCCAAACCCCACAGCCAATCAGCCTGACAATCAATCCCACCCACTGATATGTCAGTAGCAATCAAGGTTCAACTATAACAGCAGAGCACACATGACCCAGAGCAGGTGACCAGGGACACTGTGCCAGAGCCCCACAGGACACCTGTTGCATAAGACCACCAGGCCAAGACTGGAAGATGTAGCAGATCTACATAGTACATAGAAACAAACACAGAGAGGCAGCCAAATGCAGAAACAAAGAAACGTGTCCCAAGTGAAAGAACAGCAGTAAAGTCTAGAAAAAGAAGTAAACAAAATGGAAGTAAACAACCTACTAGATACAGAGTTCAAAACAATGATTATAAGGAAGCTCAAGCCACTTAGTGACAACTTCAACAGAGAGACAGCAAGCATAAAGGACATAGAAACCATAGAAGGAACCAGTCAGAAATGAAGAATATAATAATAAATGAAGAAGGCACTAGAAGAAATCACCAGGAGACTTGATGAAGCAGAGGATCAAATCAGCAGGCTGGAAGACAAGGTAGCTGAAAACACCCAATTAGATCAGAAAAAAAAAAAAATCCAAAAAAATGAGGATAGTTTAAGAGTCCTCTGGGACAACATCAAGCATAACAATATTTGCATCACAGGAGTACCAGAAGGAGAAGAAAAGGAGAAAGAGATTGAGAACCTAGTTAAAGAAATAATGACTGAAAACCTTTCTAACCTGGCAAAGGAAATAGACATACAAGCCCAGAGAGTCTCAACCAAGATGAATCCAAATAGACCCAAACCAAGACACATTATAATTAAAATGGCAAAGGTTAAAAACAAAGAGAGAATCCTAAAAGCAGCAAGAGAGAGGCAACTAGTAACTTATAAGGGAGCTCCCATAAGACTGTCAGCTGACTTTGCAGCCCAGAAGGGGTTGGCACAAAATATTCAAAGTGATGAAAAGCAAGGACTTACAACCAAGACTACTCTATACAGCAAGACTATAATTTAAAACCGAAGGGCAGAGAAAGCGTCCCAGACCAAAAAAAAAAAAAGCTTAAAGTTTATCTCCACCAAACCATTTTTATGAGAAATGTTAGAGGAACTTCTTTAAGACAGAAAAAAATAAATAAATAAAAATTATGAATAATAAAATGGCAATCCCTACATATCATTCAACAATTACTTTCCATGTAAATGGGTTAAATGCTCTAATCAAAATACATAGGAGGGCTGAATGGCTAAGAAAACTAAACCTTTTCAAATGCTACCTACTGGAGACTCATTTCAGATTTAAAGACACACAGAAACTGAAAATGAAGGGATAGAAAAATTTCATGAAAATGGAAACAAAAGAGAAAGCTGACATAGCAGTACTTAGCCCAGACAAAATAAACTTTAAAGCAAAGGCTATGATAAGAGACAAAGAATAACCCAGGAAATCACACTTTTGAACATTTATTCAAAGAAACCTAAAATGCTATGTTGAGAGGACATGTGCATTTATATGTTCATTGCAGCATTGTTTACAATGGCCAAGATGTGGAGGCAGCCTGGGTGTCCGTCAATGGAAAAAAGAATAAAGATGAGGTGGTAAATATACACAATAGAGCATTGCTTGGCCATGACAGAGAATGGGCTCATGCCCTCTGCAGCTGCATGGATAGATCTGGAGGGTAATGTGCTGAGTGGAGTATGTCAGACACAAAGACAGATGCAATGAGATTTCACTTACATGTGGAATCTAAAGAACAAAATAAACATGAAGAACAGATATGGCTTCACAGATAGAGAGAACCATTTTGAGGTTCCCAGATGTAAGGCAGTGTTGAGGGCTGGGTAAAAGGTGGGAAGAGATTAAGTACAAATTGGGCCTTGCAAAACAGTTATGGGGATGTAGGGTATAGCATAAGGAATACAGTCAACGTAATAACTTGGTACGGTGTCAGATGGGTACTAGATTTGTTGAGGTGGGAGGGTTGTAGGGAAAGGTGAAAGGATTAAGAAGTACAAATTGACTGAGCAGCTGTGGTCCCTACGTATGCTGCCTGTCTAAAAAATGGATCCTGAGGTAGGAAAGAATTTTTGTTAAGCATCTAAAAGTTAAAATTCTGCTCTGGCTTCTCTAAACTCAGCTTCTCTAGGAGAGGAAACGTGAGGATTGGCAGTTCTAATACCATGGCCCAGGTACCATTGATATTCAGTAATGTTTTTTTTTTTAAGATTTCTTTTCTTGTTTTTGACAGAGATAGAGAGAGACAGACAGAGACAAAGAGAAGGGGGAGGGCCCAGAGCAGTCTCCATAGTATTACATCATTAGTTTTCGACATGGTTTTTGTTCCACACAGGTGGGTGGGGGTGTGCAGGGCAGGACCTGGGCCGGGGGTCTACGACATGGGAGGTATGCCCCCTCAAGCCTGGGTCTGAACTGGGGGGTGAGAACCGAACTGGGTGCCTTCCCGCATGGGAAGCACACCTCAGTTCATCATATGGGTCCGCAGGGGCTGGGACTGGGATTCGATCCTCTGTCCTCAGGGCTTAACCCAGTGAGCCATCCCAGCTTCCCCAATATTCAGTAATGTTGCCATAGACTTCTCTGAGGAGGAGGAGTAATGCCTAAATTCAGATCAGAGGGATTTGTACAGAAATGTGATGTTGGAGAAATACACTAACTTGATCTTACTGGGCCTTGACAACAAAATGGTGGTGTGAAAGGGACTCAAAAAACTCTCCTGGAGATTACAACAAATAGAACATCTATAATTCAATGAAGAATTCCCTACACAGGGGAAGCCGGGATGGCTCAGTGGGTTAAGCGCTCACTTTGCAGTCCCGGGAACCAAGGATCGAATCCCGGCCCTGGCCCGTGCGGACCCATGTGCTGGGCGGGGGAGTGCCCCCAGTTCAGTTCTCACCAGGGTGAGACCCCAGCCCAGTTCCTGCCCTGTGCAGCCCTGCCCACCTGTGGAATGAAACTATGTGGAAAAACCGATGATGTGCAACTATGGAGACTGTTCTGGGCCCTCCCCCTTCTCTCTGTCTCTGTATCTCTCTCTCTCTCTCCCTCTCTCTCTCTCTCTCTCTCTCTCATCAAAAACAATAAAAATAAATCTTTAAAAAAAGAATTCCCTACACAACACAACCTACAAACAGCTAAGAGATCTGCTCATCACACAGAAGTACTTTTAGGTGGACAAAAAGGGGCAATCAGAGGAGAAAAAAATAAAAAGAAGTGCAGAGATGCAGACCATGTACGGATCCCTGCTGAGAACTCAGGGCCTGGGTGAGGGAGGAGGAAGGCTGTAGGTGAGCATTCCAGATCCCACTCTGTCTAAGGGACCGAGAAAAGGACGCCCAGAGCCTGGGACTGAGAGACCCCACAACCAAACCTCATCCCGGGCCCAGGTGGTGCAGACACAGGTGCAAAGAACCGCCTCTGCCCCAGTTCACTCTGGTTCTGAGAGGAGGGGGAAGCAAGGGGGAAGCAGCGGGGTGGGGGTGGATTGAGAATCTGCAGCCCAACCTCTCCAGCCAGGAAAGAGGAGAGAAAAGGCTGCATGTGGGCATCGCTAGCCACAAGCAGTTCTGTCTGGGGGACTAGCATTCAAGACAGCTGATCCAAAAACACAGGGCAGAGACCTAGGGGCAAACCGAATACAGAAAGGCATAAACTGGAACTACCCATGCTCTGCTCTCAGTGCTAGGTAGAAAACAGAGGCACTAGTCACCCTGTCCACCACCTGCCAGAACTCTGCTCCCCCAACCCCCAGCCAGCATTAACAGTGAGCCCCAGAAAAACCATCATTGAGAGTCCTGTTAAGGAGCAGAATACCTACAGAGAGGCTGCCAGAATGAGGAACAAAGAAATACATCTGAAAAGAAAGGACAGCAGAAACACCAGAACACATGATGAAGATCAACAACTTATCAAAGACAATACTCAACACAATGGTTATAAGGATGCTCAAGCAACTTATTGATAATTTCAATAAAGAGACAACAAACAGAAAAGGACATAGAGACAATGAAAAAGGACCTTACAATAAAGGAAATGAAGAATGGAGTAGGAGGATCTCCGGACTCGATGAAGCAGAGACTTGAATCAGTGATTTGGAAGATAAGGTAACAGAAAGCACCTAATCAGATAACAAGAAAAAAGAATTCAAAAACTTGAGGAGAATTTAAGATTCCTCTAGGACATCAAGCAAAACAACATTCATATCATAGGGATACCTAAGGAGCAGGGAGACAGGAAGGAATAGAGAACTTATTTGAAGAAATAATGACTGAAAACTTACCTAACCCGGCAAAGAACACAGGCATACAAGCTCAAGAAGCACAGAGTCCCAAACAAGATAAATCCAAACAGGCCCACATCAAGACACAGCATAATTAAAAGGGCAAGAGTTAAAAACAAAGAGTAAATTCTAAAAACAGCAAGAGAAAGGCAAATAGTAACATATAAAGGAACACCCACATGACTCTCAGCTGATTTCTCCTCAGAAACTTTGCAGACCAGAAAGGACTGGCAGAAAATATTCAATGTGATGAAAACCAAGGATCTACAATCAAGAATAATGTATCTAGCAAGACTATCATTCAAAATTGAAGGACAGATAAAGAGCTTCCCAGACTAGAAAAAGCTAAAGGAGTTCATCACCACCAAACCAGAACTACAAGGAATGTTAGAGGGACTACTTTAAAATAGGAAAAATGACAGAAGGGCTATATGTCTATCAACACTTGCTTTCAACTTATATGAATTAAAGGTTTAAATCAAAAGACATGAATAGTATAGCACTAAGTGGAGTGACAAACAGAGGAAGACTGATGCAAATTCACTTGCTTATAGGTGAAATCCAAAGAAGAAAATTAACAAGCAGAACAGAAACAGATTCGCAGAATATTCGACTTGTTATCAGATTAGAGGAGGGTTGGGGGATGGGGTTGAAATAGGGGAGGGGGTTGGGCAGTTCAGTTTGGTGGTTACAAAGTCATAGTTATGGAGATATAGGGTATAACATGGGAATATAGCCATAATGTTGCATTAACTATGGGTGGCGTCAGGTGGGTACTAGATTTGTTGGGGTGACAGGAGGAGAACTGAAGTGGTGGGTGAAAAAGGGGAAGCAATCAAGGAGAACAAATCCATAGTCACTGAATAGTCACAGGGATGTAAAGTGCAGCACGGGGCAAACAATCAATAACACTGTAATAACTATCGATGGCGTCAGATGGGAACCAGATATATCGGAATGAGGAGTTTGTAAACTATATAAGTGTCTCACCACACCTGAAACCAACAGAATATGATATGTCAAGTATAATTTAAAATTAATAATAAAAGAAGAACAAATTGATAATTACAAAAGAGTCAGTGGGGTGTAAAGTGCGGCATAGGGAATATCATCAACGATATGGTGATAACTATGTATTGTGCCAGGTGGGCACTGGACTAGCCAAGGGGATCACTTCTTAAATTATACAAATGTATATAAAACTATATGGAATGTCAAAAAGATTTTGGTTATTTTCCCCTGTTAATCTGTCTCGTGTCAATTTGATTATTAAACCAGCCAAAAGAACTAAGAAGGAAAAGCAGGAAAATTTCCCCTTCATCACAGTACAAATAAGAAAAAAAAAAGACCCCCAAATATACTCTTAAATGAAAAAGAACAAATTAAAAACAGTATATATAACATGCCCATTGTGTTTTTAAGTACACAGGTGCACACATATATGCACTTGTGATTTTCAGAGACAATCTCCAGAAGGATGCACAGTAAACTGGCAACAGTGCTGGGAAGGAAACTGAGGGACTTGGGCATGGGAATGGAAAACAGACTTCTTTTTCATGATTTGGGATTGTTTGTTAGTGAAGGTTCTCACCTCCCATGTGGAAGGCCCATGGTTTGGTTCCCACCCTGCGAGTCCCCACATCCATCCATCTGTGTGGAATGAAACCATGTCACAATCAATGATGTACAACTATGGAGACTTCTCTGGGCCCTCCCCCTTCTCTCTGTCTCTCTGTCTCTCTGTCTCTCTCTCTCATACACACACACACACACACACACACACACACACACACACACCTCAAAATAATAAATCTTAAAAAGAAAAAAAAATGGTGATGACAGAAAATAGTTTGTCTGTCTGCCTGTCCCTCCACCCTGTCCCAAGCACAGAACCTGGTAGTAATTAATGAATGAATAGACAGATGATTAACAAAAGTTGCATCTATCAGGATGCTGGGATAGCTCAGTGATAGAGAGCTTACCTCACAATCGCGAGGTCCAGGGTTCGATTCTGAGCCACAGCCCATGCAAACCCCATATGCTGAATTACAATGCAACTGGTAACTACTGAGATGGCTTCGTGGCAAAGGTTCTTGCCTCCCATGCAGGAGGACCCCGGTTCAATTCCCGCCCCACACAGCCCCACATCCACCTGTGTAGAATAAAACCATGCCACAAATAATGATGTGCAACGATGGAGACTGCTCTGGGCCCTCCCCACTTCTCTCTCTGTCTCTGTTTCTCTCTGTCTCTCTTTTTCACACACACCTTTTCTCAAAAACAATCAAATGAATCTTAAAAAAAAAAGCTGCAGCTATCAATGAAGGCCACCAGGACAAAACAGAGAGGCCCAGGGAAGAGAATAGGAGGGAACTCCAGAGCCAAAGTTCCTTGATGGGGAATTGAGGATAAACTTTCCACCAACCTAAAGTGACCCAAAGCCCTAGCCGACTTGGGACAAAATAAAACACTTACCTGCAAATATCATCAAAGAGCCAATGAGCTGTAGGAGACACCTCACAATTCTCTTGAGGCTTTTGGAATAGAGGTATTTGAGACAAAAAGAAAATAATATAATTTTTTTAAAGGGGGAAAGATGAGCATGCCTCCTCACTTTCCCCACCCCTAGATCCAGGAAAACTGGCTAGGTCAGGCCCCTCAGACACATCATCATTTTAAAATGAGAATCCAGTCCAGCCTATGAGTAGGCATTTTCCAAATGGCTACGGAATTCCTGCACCTTCCAAAAATACCTCTTCAAGCAACTTCTGCCAGGGAAAGAGGGCCACATGCCCAGGCTGTAACCAACCAATTGGGCTTTCTGAGCCCAGCAGCTGCCACCCACATGCTCTGCAGACCCCAGACACAGGAAGTGCCCACTGTTCCCTGGGCAAACCCACCCAGATCACTACTTGTGCTGAGCTGAGCGCCGCAAGCAAAGCCTCCTCTAGGTCCGCTTAGGACAGAGGAGGCTGTATGACTTCCAGGAGTGGTTTCCAAACCTAGTTATGCCTATAAACCACCGCTGCACCTTTGTAAAATAGACATGAGGCTTCTTGTCAGTTTTATGAAGCAAAAGCTCTGTGGGACTGGAGTTCAGGTAGTGACTGGGAAGTGGCACAACAGAGGCTAGTTTGTGATATTTTGTTTCCTGACCTGGAAATTACCCGGTTCACTTTATGAAAATTCATTACACATGCCCACTTTTCTGTATGTTTGTTATACTTCACTAAGAAAAAAGATCCCAGGTAAATTCTGCTTTCTTGCTGGGTTTGAGAACCACTGAATCAGAGGTCCAGGATGAGAGCCTTAGGTTACATTAGAAATGCTGGGTGTCAGACACAGTTAAATGACCTCAGCAAGAAATTTTCTGAGCAAACGGAGTACTTTGCCAATAAAATTGAGAAGTTAGAGCAGAACCAAAAGGAACTCCTTGAAATGAAAGGAATCATGGGAGAGATGAAAAAAGAACTGACCAGCCTGGGAAACAGGGCTGACCAGCTAGAGGAAAGAATGAGTGAAATCGAAGATAGAAACATGGATATGTCACAGAGGGAAGAAGAAAGGGAAATGAGAATCA